>LR750488.1:299973-379973 GCA_902729485.2 Mus minutoides | reverse complement strand
ACTTTAGGTTTACAACAATATGATAAGCTGTCTTTATAAACCTTCTGCTTGCACACTTAATTTCCTACTTGGAATAGATCACCATTTAACTAATTGTAAGTAGAAAACTAGTATCATGGAAAACAGCACAATTTAAGCTTCAAACAAAAATTTCTTCCAACTGTGAGTAGTTAAAAGTACAGATTATCTGGGTATGTGTCTCCAAGATGAAGGAACTCACTTAATGATCAAAGTATGCCAAAATTTTGTGAGCATGCTGAAACAATACATTAGTTAAGGGGAAGGAATATAGAAACAGGAGTCTGAGGTGTGAATGGTGGCTGAAAGCACCTCAATCTTAGCTTCTAAGAGGATTCCCTGGAGGCATTTGTCACTCAGGCTTACTTTTCCTCTTGGCACCTATAATCTTATAGCTATAGTGACAAGGTAAAGAAAGAGTAACTTATAAAGGGATAACTTTAGAAGTCCCATAAGACACCAAATACACTTGACAGATTTGCTTCAAGGATCTGCAAAGCATGGCCATGGGATAATATGTGCTTTGAATATTGAGGGCTATGAACAAAGCTTGACTTGGGTCCATTTCAACTTCTTTACAATGCTGTAAAAGCATTTCCTAAGCACACCATGGTAATATCTTCCACAGAAAGACTTTGATGGACACTTGGAGCTTGGGAGGTCCTCGAGTTTTGGTTAAGCTCCCAGGTCTCTGTCTCAATAGAAGTAAGTGCCAAGGACGGCAAACAACTATGACAAGATGAATTTTCAAAAGCCTGTGCTTCTCCATTGAATAGCATTCATCATCTGAACCCATGGTGAATTACATTCATAGAGCTTATTTAGTGGAAAGAGGTTTTGAAATCACAAGGAGGTGATGTTTTCTACATGGTAGATTAGAAACATTATTCATTAAAACATAGAATGAAATAGCTAACCTGGACCCTTGGATGTTCTCAGAGACTAAAGCACCAAAGAGCATACATCCCTGGGCACATATGTAGCAGATGTGCAACTTGGTCTTCATGCAGGTCCCAAACAATAAGAGCAAGAGCTGTTCCTAAAGCTGTTGCCTGTATGTAGAATCCTAACTCAGCTATTTTGTTTGGCCTCATTGGGAAAAGAAACACCTAGCCTGCAGCAACTTGATGTTCCAGGGTGGGAGATATTCTGGGGTGGCTCCACTTTCTCAGAGGAGAAGAGGAGGGGGGATGGGGAAGGAACTGTGAGGGACAGCAATTTGCATGTAAAATGAATGAATAAATAAATAAATATTAAAACAAAACAACAAGCAACAACAATATAACATGATGAAAATCTAGTCTCTTGTTACTGGGCCTGGAGGGTGGGAGGAGTGGGTAATATTTTAGAATCAAAATCAAACAAAACAAAACAAATCTTGAATTCCAGATATGTTTGCTCTTTCCAGGCTGCAGCCAGAAAGTACTCTTTAACAGTGAATCTCTGGAGTCAAGGCCATGAGAACTCTGGTTGTATTTACATCTATATCTGTAATAACACCCACACAGCTGTCAATAAATACTTGATGTAATAAATTGTACATCCTCCTTTATTATCTTGACTAATTATTAAAGAGTCTAGTTGCTAAGCATTCAGATAACACTGGATGTTTCCTGGGACTACATCAGGTTGTAAAAACTGTTTTCCAGGACTAGGACTTTAAAGAAATATTAACAAGAGAACTCCCATAGAATTCTGAAAACAACACAGATCATTTTGATTATTCTCAATACTGAAAGTTTCCTGCAATGAATCCTTGAATGTCTATCCTTTCAACCAAAATTGTCAACTGGAAATAGTCTATCTCTGTTGCACAATTTGATAACTACTAAATATTAAATTACCTTCACAATTTTCTAGAGCACATGCTACACAAAATAGATTTCAAAAATATCTTCAGTATACTTTAATTAGTTGTATTTATCTTACTTTACATTTAATTTTTATAGTACCTTTGATGATGGTTAATTTTAAATGCCAGCAATAGTATTGAAGGATACTTAGAGAACTGGTGAAACCTCACAGTATGGGGTGTTTATGGGTTCTTACCAGGGAAGGTGTGTGTGTATGTGTGTATGTGTGTGTGTGTGAGTGCATTTTTTTTTGTTCTTTATGTCTCTGAAAACTCCTGAAAAATGTATCATTTCTCAAGAGATGGCCATTAAGTAATGATCTATAAAGTATATTTTTAAAAATGGGTATATTTATTTTTATTAAATATGTACTTTATTTACATTTCAAATGTGTCCCCTTTCCTGGCTTCCCCTCCAAAACCCCCCTATGCCATCTCTCACCCCCTGCTCCCCAACTCATCCACACCCACTTCCTGGCCCTAGCATTCCCCTACACTGAGGCATAGAGCTTTCACTGGACCAAGGGCCTCTCCTCCCATTGATGACCAAGTGGGCCATCCACTGTTACATATGCAGCTGGAGCCATGTGCCCCACCATGTATACTCTTTGGTTAGTGATTTATTCCCTGTTAGCTCTGGGGGTACTGGTTAGTTCATATTGTTGCTTATCCTATGGGGTTGCTAACCCCTTCAGCTCCTAGGGTCCTTTCTCTAGCTCCTTCATTGGGGACCCTGTTCTCAGTCAAATGGTAGGCTGTGAGGATCCACTTTTGTATTTGTCAGACACTGGTGGAGCCTCTCCAAAGACAGCTATAACAGGCTTCTGTCAGTAAGCACTTGTTGGCATCCACAAAAGTGTCTGGATTTAGTGATTGTGTATGGGATGGATCCCCAGGTGAGGCAGTCAATGTTCATTCCTTCAGACTCTGTTCCACACTTTGTCTCTATAACTCCTTCCATGGGTGTTTGTTTCTCCTTCTAAGAAGGATCAAAATATCCACATTTTGGTCTTCCTTCTTCTTGAGTTTCATTTGGTTTGTAAATTATATCTTGGGTATTCCAAGCTTCTAGGCTAATACCTAAGTATCAGTGAGTACATACCATGTATGTTCAGTTTTGATTGGCTTACCTCACTCAGGATGAGATCTTCCAGCTCCACCTACTTGCCTAAGGATTTCATAAATTCATTGCTTTTAATAGCTGAGTAATACTTCATTGTATAAATGAACCACATTTTCTGTATCCATTCCTCTGTTGAGGGACTTCTGGATTCTATCCAGCTCCTGGCTATTATAAATAACACTGTAATGAACATACTGGAGCATGTGCCCTTATTACTTGTTGGAGCATCTTCTGGGTATATGCTCAGGAGTGGTATTAGTAGGTTGCTAGGTACTACTATGCCCAATTTTCTGAGGAACTACAAAATGAAAACTATTCTCAACAATAAAAGAACTTTGGGTGAAATCACCATCCCTGACCTCAAGCTGTACTACAGTGAAATTGTGGTAAAAAGTGTATGGTATTGGTATAGTGATAGGCAGGTAGATCAATGGAATAGAATTGAAGACCCAGAAATGAACCCACACACCTATGGTCACTTGATCATTCCTTCAATCCCTGCTCCACACTTTGTGTCTGTAACTCCTTCCATGGGTGTTTTGTTTCTTCTTCTAAGAAGGATCAAATATCCACACTTTGGTCTTCCTTCTTGAGTTTTATTTGGATTGTGAGTTATATCTTGACAAAGAAGCTAAAACCATCCAGTGGGGGGAAAAAGACAGCATTTTGAACAAATGGTGCTGGTTAAACGGGCAGTCAACATGTAGAAGAATGCAAATTGATCCATTCTTATCTCCTTGTACAAAGCTCAAATCCAAGTGGATCAAAGACCTCCACATAAAACCAGATACACTGAAACTAATAGAAGAGAAAGTGGGGAAGAGCCTTGAGCACATGGGCACAGAGGGAAATTTCCTGAACAGAACACCAATAGCCTATGCTCTAAGATCATGATTCAACAAATGGGATCTCATAAAACTGCAAAGCTTCTGTAAGGCAAAGGATGCTGTCAGTAGGACAAAAAGGCAACCAAAAGATTAGGAAAAGATCTGTACCAATCCTACATTCAAAAGAGGTTTAATATCCAATATATATATAAAAAAAAAAAACTCAAGAAGTTAGACTCCAAGGAACCAAATAACCCTAAAATTGTGGCACAGAGCTAAACAAAGAATTCTCAACTGAGGAATATCAAATGGCTGAGAAGCGCCTAAATAAATATTCAACATTCTTAGTCATCATGGAAATGCAAATCAAAACATCCCTGAGATTCCACCTCACACCATTCAGAATGGTTAAGTTCAAAACCTCAGGTGACAGCAGATGCTGGCGAGGTTTTGGACAAAGGGTATATTTATAATATGCTTTATAACTTATATTTTGATGTTCTAATTTTTGACTTTACAAGGGCATAAACATGAACCCATAGGACCATATTGCTTTTCTTGTCTAATCTTTATTTTATGTGAATGATGGAAGTGTGCTTGAGAATGTATGTGTGTGCAAGTGGCTTGAAGATCAGAAAGAAGGATCAAATCATATGCAGCTGGAGAAGCTTATAAAGAAAAGTTTGAGTTCTCCAATGTGGTTGAAGCCAGTGTACCCAGGTCTCCTGCACTAGCAGTAAGCACTCTTAAACACTGAGCCACCTTCCTAGCTCCCACTCTGATTTTCACTTGCAAGACAATATTAAAATATTACAGTCATAGCCATGATCAGCTTCACTTTCCATGCTTTGGATATCCACTGTCAACGGGGATCTAAAGGTTTGTTTCTGTCATGCCTCATCCAAAAAAAAAAAAAAAAAAAAAATCACATCGTTCACATATCTTTACTATAGTGTGATGCTGAAATTGCCCTATTATATTGTTACTATTATTGGTCTCTTACTGTACATAGTTCACAAATTATAACATTATCATAAATATGCATGCATAAAAAGAAACCTAGTAGACATCGTTTTTTTTGTTAGTGGTGGTATAAGCCATCTACCAGGAAATAAGCCATCTACCAGGAACCTTGAAACAGATGCCACTCAGATAAAGGAGGATTCTCTATTTGAATTTGTCTACTCTGCTTTCTAAGACAAGCTTTATTTATTGATTAAGTTTTTTAGTCTATCTCATATAGCCAGGCTGGCATATAGTTTCTGATCTTCTGCTTATACATTGAAAGTGTAGGGGTTATACAACTAAATAGCTTTTATGCTCACTAATGATTCTCAAATGTAAGTTAATGGAAATATTCTGAATATGTTTAAAGTTATTTAGGATAAGCTTTGACATTCACCAGGTCAGGAGTAAGCAATGCCTTTTAGACCTACTGTCTTTTCAATGTATAATATCAGACTTTAACTCCAGCATAAGTAAAAATGTATATATTTGTTTTAGCTAAATATTTTTGATTTCATTTGGTCTTTTGGTTTCTTGAGTCTCAGGTTCACCATGTTGCCAGAACTAACCAATAACTCCTGGTCCTCAGACCTCAGCCTCCTGAGTGCTGGGACAATAGGCATGCACCATCATTCTCAGTGTTCTTGTTGTTTCACTTTATTTTGCTTTGATTTTACAGTGCTGGGATGAACATCCAAGTCTGTATGAATTCATATTAGAGTTATTAAAAATTCTATTGAAGACAGCCTGAGTTAAGCACACCTAATTTTGATAC
This sequence comes from Mus minutoides, assembly GCA_902729485.2. Lineage (NCBI taxonomy): Eukaryota > Metazoa > Chordata > Mammalia > Rodentia > Muridae > Mus > Mus minutoides. The sequence continues at coordinate 374,373 of LR750488.1, read as the reverse complement.
TAGAAAACATGATTGATAACATATAATAGGATGTAAAATGCATTGAAGTATGTGTGTGAGTATGTAATTACATCTTTAAAATATAATTCAGAAGATTGAGAAAAAGAAGATAAAATGTGTTATAACAATCATTACCAATAAAATATCAACTACTTTAAGAACTAATCAAGTAGCAAATATAATTGAAATTACTTATGATGACTATAAACAAGCAGATTCCAGGGTGAGTCACAGAGCACTTGAAAAGATGTTAATAATTGAATGTGGTGTCATATGCCTAGAGTCTCAACACATGGGCAGTAGTGGAAGAAATAAATAAAAGTTCAAAGCCAGCATTGGCTACATAGTGAGTTAGAGACTGTTGTAGTTAGAATACCTATCTAAAGGCTCATGTGTGTGAACACAGAAATTATATATCACCTGTTTGTTATATTTCTAATTCTGTTACAAGTAATAACAGGCTGTATATCTTCTATGATTAAGTCAGATGAAAGAAGAATATTGTTTTACTTGAACACATAAATTTCAATTTCATTATAGAAGAAAATATAGTAACTATAAAATACCATGCCTTTTCCCATTCCTCTACCTTACTTCACATACACTGTTTGAGGAAAGATTTTTCAAATACCATAGTGTTACCATTTCTCACACTAGATAAAATAATGATGATAATAAACAAACATGAGTCTAGTGTGGTTGGTTGACTAGGAATGACCCCAAAGATTCATGCTTGGTCATAAGGAATGACACTATTAGAAGGTATGGCCTTGTTGGTGTAGGTGTGGTCTTGTGGGAGAGGGTGGGTTACTGGTGGCTGCTTTTGAGGTTTCAGAAGTTTAATTCTGGCCTCTGTGTTTCAGCTCAGTCTTCTTTCTGCTGCCAGTAAATCAAGCTGTAAAACTCTCAGCTCCTTCTCCAGTACTATTTCTGCCTTCAGGTTGCCATGCTTTCTTCAACGATAATAAACTGAACCTCTGATTAAATGTTTTCTTTTATAAACATTGCTGTGGTCATGGAGTCTCTTCTCAGTAATAAAAATTCTAAGGCATCTAGGAAGATGGAGAATGCAGTTGATTTATCCACTGGAGAATATCTTTGATTTTTTTTCTATAGTCTTAAAACTTGGCATGAAGAGGCTGGAGAGATGAATCTGTGGTTAGGATATCTTGTTCTTGCAGAAGGCCTGATATCAGTTCCAAGCATCACATCACAACTGCCCGTAACTCTAGCACCAAAAAGATCTGATGTCTTTCTTCTGGCCTCCACAGGTACCTGAACTTGCATGAACATACCCATACTCTAATACATACATATGATTTAACAGAAAATAAAATCTTAAAAACAACTTGAAATAAAATGTGCATTTTCTATTACTTATGTATTTATAATTGTAAAAGGTATTTTTGTCACATATGTACATGTTTTTTCAGATCTGTAAAATGTCCACGACCCACCTATGAGATAGAAGATATCTGTCGTTCTCAGAATGTATTAATTCACTAATTTGATTACCTTCAATCACACCCATTTCCCGGCTGTATTAGTCAGGATTCTCTAGAGTCACACAATTTATGGATAGTCTTTATATAGTAAAGGAATTGTTGATGACTTACAGTCTGCAGTCCAACTCCCAACAATGGTCAGTGGCAGCTGTGAGTGGAAGTCCAAGGATCTAACAGTTGCTCTGTCCCACAAGGCAAGCAGGCAAAGAAGAGAGAGTGAATCTTCTTTCTTCCAATGTCCTTATGTAGGTCTCCAGCAGAAAGTGTAGCCCGGATTAAAGCTGTGTGACACCATGCCTTTAATCCCAGATGACCTTGAACTCAGAGATCTCCCTGTCTTAATTTTCTGGAATTCATAGCCACTATGCCTCAAGATCTCTATGTCAAGATCCAGATCAGAAACTTGTATCTCCAAGCCTCCAGATTAAGATTATGGGTGAGCCTTTCAATTCTGGATTGTAGCTCTATCCTGATATAGTCAAGCTGACAATCAGGAATAGCCACTACACCTGCCAATGATATAATTTCATTCTTCTTAAAGGCAAAAACTCCACTGCATCATATGCCACATTTTCTTTATTCATTCCTCTGTTATTGGACACCTTGTCTGGTTTCATAACCAGGTTATTATGAGTACTGCTGTAATAAACATAGATGTGCAAGATCCACTCCACTACGCTGGCTTGGAGTTTTTTAGATACAAAGCCAGGAGTTGTGGTATAGCTGGATAGTAAGATAGATTTATTTTTGAAAACTAAGAATACGTTTTCTTAAAATGTGGTCTATCCATAAGTACTCTGAATGTGTGTGTGATCATTTACTAAAATGCCTTTCCTTGTCACTCAGAGCAGAGCTTACAAATCATCTGGGAGTGCCTGAAACCTTTCTGGAATAAATCATTTTTAATATTAATATAGTTGAAACCAGAAATAAAAAGTAGAATAACATTTGTCTGTTGCAGATGGCTACTAAGAGGGTTTTCTATGACAAAGCACAACTTTAATGCATGACAAGAATCTTGATAATGGCAGTATGTCTGATCTTCTGGTTCATTATTATACTCCATATAAACCTCAGTAGCGTCTTTACCAACTTAACTATTTTGACAGTTTTGGTAATGTTAGGCCATATATTCTTAAGAGATTGTAAAATAAAACTTAACAGGACACCACTTAATAAGGAATACACAGATATGAGATTAACACTTATAGACAGCTTCCTCTGTCAATGGATAGACTTGAGACCTTGTACTTTCAGAAAGTATACAGGATTGTTTTTAGCATAAAAACGCTAAGAACTGAGAAAGAACCAGCTTCTCTTTTAGTAACGGTGTGCCTTCTGTTCCCAGGCCAGTCTCAGGTCATTGTTGGTACATGGTATGAACTCAGCAAGTATTAGTTAAGTACATACATTCACAAAACACCCATGAATCCAACCACACAAACATTAGTTTGAGTTAGACAACTATGTACATGAGACATGAAGCAAAATCACAGTTCAGGCTTCATCTTCCCTAATTTGACAAAAGAAAATTGAGACAAGGGAAATGCAATAAATAAAAAAAGAGATTCAGTTTCTAAGGAACAGCCTAAAGAATGTAGTTTCAAGGCAGTGTAACCCTAGAGAAGACTTTGTTGGAGAGTTACTATTTCTTCACTCTGGATAGTCAGCCAGTTCCATAAATAATCCCAGATGTTCTACAGTTATCTTTACACCCCAAAACAAATTTTAGAACAAGCATATACCAACTCTGTTATTCTTAACACCCATGCCTTGACCAAATGATACTTTCCTCTCTTCCCAGCCTTTAATTACTTAACTTCTTGAGCATGAGCCAAGATCTTTTATCCCTTGGGAAGAATTCATCTTCATTGCACATGCAATTGTAGCATAATGAAAAGTAACCAGCATCCTTTGGAGTCAGGGAAGGGAAATCAAACAACAGTGAGTTTCTAAAGAAAGATAAAAATGACAAATGCTACTGAGGACACAAGGGGAATGGAACCTTTGTTCACGGTTGGTGGGAATTCCAATTCATATACGCACAAAAGAAATCACTGTGGTGGCAGTTGAAGAAAATTAAAAGCAGTAAGTTTGCTTGCTAGAGAGACAATTCTATACCTGTATTTTTTTGTAGCACTGGTTACAATATTCATACCATGTAATTAGCTTTGATCCAGCAACAGATGAGGGGATACAGAAAATAGGAAATATTTTCCTATGAGATTACAATCACACCTAAGGAAGAATGAAATGATGTTGTCTTTGGGAAAATGGATAGAGGAGGTGATGTTCAGTGAGGTGAACCTGACTCAGTGAGAAATACTGCATGCTGACATGTAGGGCAGAGGGAGTGAAGTGGAGAGTTGGCTCAGAAGTTAATAGGGCTGGCTGTTCTTTCACAGGATTCAAGTTCAGTTTGTGAACTCATGTGGTGGTTCACAGCCATTTGTAACTGCAGTTCTCAGGAATCTGATGACCTCTTCTGGATTCTGCAATCATCAGACATGCACAACACATGAGGTATATAAATGTACATGTGCATAGGGACTAAAGAATAACAGAGTTGGTATATGCTTGTTCTAAAATGTGTCTAAAATATATATGGCAAGGCATGCAAATGCATAAATAATAAAATAAAGACAATTAATAGTGAAGTACATTATAAATATGCATAGAAATGCTGTCATTAAATATTTGGTACAATTAATAACTACTAATAAAAATATAGTAACACTGTCCAGCAGTGAAATTCAAAAGTGCAATTATCCATCAATATTAGAAAAAGAAAAAAACTATGTAGTGCCCTGCCTCCTGATAAGCAATGGATCTTTGAAATCATTAGCTGAGATTCCAACAGTCCAATATTAGCTTAGGTTGAAAAATACTGAGAACTCAGAAATGACATGACAGATTGGTATTACTAATTAACTTATTTTTAAATTAATAGACAAATGGGATAGAATACAAAGCAGCTAGTTGGAAATGGCAGAGGATGTGGACTTTAAGTGATAAATCCAGAGTATCACACTACTCCTATTGAAAGCCACCACAGAGCTAGAGAATACACATGGTATTGATATCTAAACATCACAGATGGCCTTCAGAGTGCTTTTTCACAGCTAGCAAATAGACACAAATAATCAGATACATTGAGCGAGCTGACTAATTTGCTAATGGAATATTTGCTCAAAGGCTGTACCTACACAGAAAAACCCTGCAATTAACCTTTGAAAACAAAAGGAATGGCTGCCTGGAAGGTTTTCCAAGCTTAATTATTGATAGGAGCTGAAGAGTAAATCTAAACCTGACCTTAAACACTCTTTACCTTTATCTTGTACATCTTATTGAGGCAGCAAGTTAGTTCCATCACCGAAGTGCTCACAGGAGGAATGGAAAGAAGAAATCTGTGGGTGCCCCTTCAGTGCATCAGAACAAGCTGTTTTCAGTTGCTACATTTCATTATTCTGCATATCTTGGGAGTAGATCTTCCCAGTTCATGTGACATGCATCAAGTTACCTCCTTAACTAAATTATACATTTATTACCAAGTAATTTAAAATGATAATATTCTATATTTTTATAATCCTTAGTGAGGTAACCTAATCACAAAAGAAGTCATTGGATATGCACTCACTGATAAATGGATATTAGCCCAGAAACTTAGAATATCCAAGATACAATTTGCAAAACACAAGAAAATCAAGAAAGAAGACCAGCGCGTGGATACTTCATCCCTCCTGTGAACAGAAAACAAAATACCCATGAAAGGAGTTACAGAGACAAAGTTTAGAGCTAAGATGAAAGGATGGACCATACAGAGACTACCCCACCAGGGGGGGGTCCATCCCATAATCAGTCATTAAACTCAGACACTATGGCAGAGGACAGCTAGTGCCTACTTAAGGGACCCTGATATAGCTGTCTCGTACAGAAGTGGATGCTCATAATCATCTATAAGATGGAACATAGGGCCCACAATGGAGAAGCTAGAGATAGAACCCCAGGAGCTGAAGGGGTCTGCAACCCTAGAAGAGGATCAACAATATGAACTAACCAGAACCCCCAGAACTCATGTCTCTAGCTCCATATGTAGCAGAAGATGGCCTAGTCGGCCCTCATTGGGAAGAGAGGCCCCTTGGTACTGCAATCTTTATATGCCCCAATACAGGGGAACTCCAGGGCCAAGAAGTGGGAGTGGGTGGACAGGGGAGCAGGGAGGGGGTAGGGGGAGGGAACTTTCGGAATAGCATTTGAAATGTAAATTAAGAAAATATCTAATAAAAAATATGAAAAAAATAAAATTAAATTAAAAAAGCAAATTGAAAGAATTTTAATCAAGTGAACACAACTACAAAGAGATGGATATGGTGTGGTAAGATATAAATTAAAGTAATTGAATCACACAGGGCTCTAAGTATTCTAGTGTTTTGTTGTACATTGCTGCTTGTGCCACTAACAAACAAAGGAACTATGAGAATATTTACTGATCACAAAGTATACATCTTCTTCAACATCTAATTATTGCTAAGTAGGTGTGTGAGACTGAATGGAGGTTAGGTACTATGCCAGAGAATATATACTGTTATCTCCTTAAATACATTACCTTTAGATTTTCTGAAATTAAGTAATTAGCTCAATACTCTCCAGTAATACAAATTCAACATCTATATGTGGATTGGTCTTTCATTTTGTAAGCCTTAAAACTGTTATTCCCAAATATTCAATGAGCCTTTTAATCTGAATTGGATAATCATTGGGGATTGTCTTCCTCTGTAAATTCACAAAAAATCAGAACGGGGAAGCTGGCTTCCTGGTTAAATGTTACAGCACACCATTATTAATCAGCAGGATATAATGAGCCCTGTGAAAGACGATTTCCTCCAAAATTTCTTTCTGTATTATGCAATTCTCCATTTTGCATGCTGTCTATATTTTTACTCATAAAAGGCTAATTTATGTTAATACTTCTCATTTTAAAAATGAAACTATTCCTGGGAAAATTAAATTGATTGCTATTAATTCTCTAAAGTGAACTGATTAAAACAAATTGTTTCTACCCAACTAAATCTCCCTAAAGAAACAGGCATTTCAATTCAGAGGCTTCTTCCCTTAAAGGGAACCCAAAAGAAGGGCTTTCAAAGGGGGATATTTGAGGACTGGCAATGCAGGGTGATTTTTATATCCAAGAAGGGGTCTAGATCAGTAGGTGCGCAGCTTTAGAAGATCAATGGGTAACAACTTGAAGAGGAATGTAAACATCTAGTTTATTTAGTAACTGATTTAGGTGTGCGTTTGTTGTCAACACTTAAAGAGCCAAACCACTTTTAAGCATGTCTTCCTTTTAGACTACGCAACGATGATCAATCCATTCACTTTTTATATTGCAGAAACAGTCATCACTCCCCAGTACAGTGTGCCATTGGCTATCAAAGAAGTGACAAATTATCACTAAGATTTAAATTGTGCAAATGCGAAAAATGGTAGCAGGTTGTATTAGTTATTTTTCTTGTTGTCTTGGCCAAATTTCCTGGCAAGATTGGGCAGAATTCTAAAGGTCTCAAGGGATCCAATTCAAAATGGTGGAGAAGGCATGGTAATAGATAGCTTCATGGTAGGAGAGATGCACTAGTGGGGCCACTGAGCTTGTCACAGCTTTGTAGAACAGAATGAAAAGAGCAGTCAGGAAATGGGATCAGTCTAGAAAGCCTCAAGGCCCTCTCTAGGGTTCCTGCTTCTTCCAGTAAGACCTAACCCCCTAAAAAGTTCTACAACCTTCCAAATCAGCACTCCCAGCTGGGGACCTCATGTTCACATTCCTGAGCCTTTGGGCTCCTGTGAACTTCAACACTGAAGGAAAAGAAAGTACATATTGCTCACAAACAAGTTGCAATGGGATCCATGCATGTCTGAAAGATGTTTTGTAAAATAAGAATTGGCTAGTTATGATCAATTTTAAATACCAGAATCTAACATATTGGCATGCCCCAGTAGGGTACCACACACAAGGTAGTTTAAAAGAACAAGATTGTGCTCTTTCTGAGCTCTATAGCTAGAAGTCCAAGATAAGACAGTCTGCATAGTAATGGTCTCTTTGAGACTTGGACTAAACTCCTTAGTTACTTTGCAGCATATGTGCCATTAGTGCTTAGGCATATCCTGCTATGAAACTGCTTCACTCCATCTCTTTCTGGTGGCAACAAGACTGCCTCTTTTTCTGTTTGTTTGTTTTTTTTTTCCTTCACAAGTGCTTTTTCTCTCCTTATAATGACATTCTAAAGATACCATCTTAATTACATTTTCGGGTGTGTGTGTGACCATCTTAACTACATGTTTCTTGAGTATGAGTGCAATTTTTATTTCTTTTTACTTTTCACTTTGCATTCTACTCAGTACCTCCTCCCAGCAACCCCCTCCCAGAATCCTTCCCCCCTTTTCCCCTCCACTTCTCCTCTGAGCCAGCGGGGTCCCACCTGGGTATCCCTCCATACTTGTACATTAAGTCTTTGTGAAGCTAGGCAAATCCTCTCCTATTAAGGCCAGACAAGAACATATCCCACATACAGATAAGAGATTTTGGTATAGCCACGTGGCAGTTGTTCAGGATCCACATGAAGACCAAACTGCACATCTTATACATATCTGCAGGGAGGGTTAGGTCAAGTTAGTATATGCTCTTTGGTAGGTGGTTCAGTTTCTGTGAGCCCCAAGGGTAGAGGTTAGTTGACTCTGTTAGCCTTCCTATAGAGTCCCTGTCCCCTTAGGGTGTTGTAATCCATCATCCTATTCTTCCATGACAGTACCCAAGCTCCATCTGCTGTTTTGCTGTCCTTAGTCAACAGGGAAATACAAATCAAAACTCTGATGCTTGATCTTACACCCATCAAAATGGCTCACATCAAAATTTTAATTGAAATAGCGTATCTTAGGAAGAATGTGGAGCAAGGGAAACATTCCTCTATTGCTGGCAAAAATACAAACTTGTACAGCCACTTTGGAACTCAATTTGGTATTTCCCCAGAATATTGGGAATAGTTCTACCTGAAGACTCAGCTATATGCTTCCTGGGCATATACCCAAAAGATGCTATACCATATCACAATGACATGTGCTTCACTATGTTTATAGCAGCCTTATTCATTACAGCAAGAAGCTGGAAACAACCTAGATGTTCCTCGACTGAAGAATAGGTCCAGAAAATGTGGTACATTGACACAATGGAATTATATTCAGCTATTAAAAGCAAAAACATAATAAAATTTGCTGTCAAATGAATGAACCTTGATAATATCATCCTGAGTGAGGTAACCCAGTTCCAAAAGGAAATACATCATATGTACTCACTTGTAAGTGGATATTAGCCATAAAACATAGGATTTTCATGCTATATTCCACTGATCTAAAAAAGCTAAACAAAAAGGAAGGCACAAGAGGAGAGGCTTGCATCTCACTTAGAAAGGGGAATAAAATAGTCATAAGAGGCAAATGGAGAGAGGAAACTGGATGGGAGACGGGATAGGGTGTGGAATGGGGGGAGGGATCAAGTGAGGAGAACCCAGGAAAAATGGACAGATGGATGTGCGAATGAATGGAAATCTGAAACTGTCAGGGATAGGAAAGTGGGGGGAGGTATCTCCAGGATGAGAAAAAGACCTGGAATAAGAGAGGCACCCCAGAATCAAAGCAGGTGACCTTAGCTGTGACTCACAGCATTGGGGATATAGAACCTGAAGAGGCCACCCTCTGTAGCCAGGCTGGAAGGGGCTCCAGTGGAGGGTTAAGTGCACAAACCCATCACACAGTTCGTACATTTCAGTGAGTCTTTCAAAGCACCAGACATTTTATCTGATTTCTAATTTACATTCAACAATTTGAAAACACTTGTGTGTGTGTGTGTGTGTGTGTGTGTGGTCGTTTGTAAATCAGTATGTTACCTACAGTTACAATATTGAAAACCTGAAGATAAAACATGTATCTCTATTTAAAGACGATGGAAATTAAAGATATATAAGGTGTTTGGTCCATAAGTTTGAGTTAGTTATAGTTTATATATTTCCTTCTTCTGTACCATTAAACAAGCTACACTTGAGAGATTGGTAGTCTATTCTAGTTATTTGTAATAAAATGCTATTGATTGATATGCTTTCAACTCCTAAGCAGTGTTAACATAAATTTTCTCAAAACGCTAAATATGTAATAGCCATATAGATCTCATTTGTAAAATTTATAGGCTCTATAGATACAAATGGCCTTTTTGGCACTATACCAAAGCAAGTCCCAGTTCTGACAGCCTGCTCCTCCAGATTGATGGCATTTCAAGTCATCATCATCAGATGCTCAAAGAGGCTTCCTAGATTGGTCTTTTCTATCACCAGAGCTTCAATCTTTATACCAAAATTTACATATCTAAGGATATATGTACTGAAACCTCCATAAAACCTTCCCTGGGGCTCTAAGGTAGACAAAACCCTGTGAGTTCTCTTGGCCCTGACAAATATGTGAAAGAAATACAGCTCATGTGATGAATAAATCCATTTGTGTCATAATGGTATAGTTCATCTTGTTCACCAGAACAAAGCCATTATTATTATTATTATTATTAGGAATTTGAGTAAAGATAGTTTGCAGTGAAAACAGTCTCATACAACACCGATGTGTGTGTTACAGCAGCTCCACTTCTCCTTGGTTGCCTCTGAAGGATGTGCTATGGGTTACATTATGCCTTTTCCTAGATCTCCTTACCTGTGTCCTCTTATCAAAAGCTCAGATGGTAACTTTACTTGGAAACAAAAATCACTGTACATCAAGGAGTACAGCTGAGGATATACTGTATTACACTGAGCTAGGAATATCTTCTTCTATTCCAATAAGGAGGCTCTTCATATTAAAAGAAAAGATTTGGGCATAGGTCCTAACACAGGGAGCATGAAATAGCAAAGGTGACAAAGTAATATTCTCAAACTGAGAGGGGAATCTTCACAGAGTCTTCCTCACGAGTCTCTACTACCTCCTACATTCTGTACATCCTAAACTGTGAGAAAGAAAAGTCTGCTTTATTATCATCATTATTATTTTGTGATTATGCATGGTGTGTGTGTGTGTGTGTGTGTGTGTGTGTGTGTGTATGGTGAAAGCCTCTCATATGGCACAATGTATATACATGGAAGTCAGAGGGAAACACTGTAGATCTGGTTCTCTCTTTCCATGACATATGCTGCATTGGAGTTCTCTAAATAAACAGAATTGACAGAGTGTCTATACACCTCAAATGAAGATTTATTAGATTGGATTGTACTATATGGTACAGGTAGACAAACACTGATTACTTCGTACCAGAGAGGCCAAGAATCCAGTACTTTATCTACAATCATATGCATATCAACAGTCTATACCGGGCACTAAAAATCTGGTGGACTACTGAAGTGCCAGTGGTCTCCAGTCTACATTGGAAGACTAGAGAAGTTGGGTCTAGTGTCCGTGAAAAATGTGGTAGCCACAACATAGAGGGACTTGACAGAAATCTTGGAAGCAAGTAGAAAAAAATTCTTTAGGTTCCTTTATTTGGTATGCCAACAATTTTGCTGCCTACATATTGGGTGGGTGTTCCTACTTCAGATAATCTGATTAAAGTAGTCTCTCAGAGTCCAATTGGTACTCACTCCAGTTTTATCAGGTCAGCCCAGTCAGCTGTCAAGAAAGGTTAGACATCACATAAAGGTTCCAGGGGATCAAACTCAGATGGAAAGACTTGCAGGGATAATGTTTTGTTTTGTATTGTATTGTATTTCCACTGAACCAACCTGTCATCCCTAAATGTCTGTTCTTTAGGAACTCTTGTTTGGATGGAATTTTATTATAACAGTCCTAGAAAACTCATATAGGAACCTGTGAGCAGATGTTAATTCCATCTGCTCATTGTAGGCACACAGATATATAAGTACATAGTGTATGACAGAATAAATGATATGATATAAGAAGTAATATATGCTTAGGAAAAGTAACAGAGTTACTTTATAAAATACATTTGTTTTGTGACTTAAAACGTTAATGTTATTGATTCAAACTATGAAATAAAACTGTACAATAAATATGATGAAATTATATGCAAATGATATCCCAAAATCAGCTATTCACATAAATTCTAGGGCATGGTTACATTTCATGTGGCCCTTGTATGCATAAACACATTGTTACTCATTTTTAGTATGACTCTATATTAGCAAAGACTTCAAATAGGAACTCTCTGGCTTATGATCCTTTGAGCGCTCATAATTGCCTATAAATCCATGTTACACCACTTCTGTGTTTATTACTATGGATTCAGTCTGATATAAGATATGCCGGTGCAGTGTTTGCTTGCCTAAATATGCATGCACAGACAAGCAGGTGCATGTGCTTAAAAATCTAGATTTCTCATAAGAAATATGCTAGCAGTATGGTTGCTGGAACAGATTGTAGTCACCCAATCCACACAAGCCACAAGTCACAGGGCCATATGCTACAAAGCATAGAAAGCTGATTTATTCCAGTATATAGCATCATACATGGAATATATAACTATTGTTTTATTTGATTTTCCATTTGACTGTCTCATTACACTTTCATGGAATGGAGGAATTTGGAAGTGTGTTTGGGAAAGGACAAATAATAAAGACTTATTTAAAGTAGATCAGGTTGATGAATATGTTCTTTTTTTGTTTGATATTTTCTTTATTTACATTTAAAATGTTATCTCCTTTCCTAATTTCCCCTCCAAAAATCCCCTCTTCCTCCCCCTCTTCCAGCACTCCTTTTCTGTCTCATTGCTATCATTAAATACTAGACAAGAAGCAGTACAGAGAGAAAGCTTGTTTTGGCCCACCACCCAAGGCACTTAACACAGCTCATCTGGTAGGAAGGCTTCTGATTCAGGATTGGTTTGCATTTCTGTCAGCTGGAGCTCAATCACATTTGGATGGATCAGGAACAGAGAAGGTAACAATGAGGCTCATGTGGCTTTCTCCCTTACAGCCCTTTTTATTCTTTGGATAATGATACTCTTCCATTCTCAGTTAACCTTTTCAGAGAGATGAAACTTCTTTACAGATGTTCCCAGGGATGTATCTCTTAGGTGATTCTAAACCAGGTCATATTAATGAGGAAGATTAATCATTATGCCATCCTTCCTCATTGGTCATTGTGCATTTATATATTTTTTTTCCATTGCCAAACCCATATACTAAGGAACTCAGTGTAAATAACTATAACACCTTGGGAGGAACACAGTCAGGGAAGATGGGTTAAATATGCTTTTAATACATACATACATTTCTGCCGCCCTATAGAAACTTAGAGTCCTCCTTTATCCTAACACAGGATAAGTTATTTGAGGAGTTTACATGGAGGAAAGGGACGTTAGAGAAATTAAAAGTGTCAAAATGCATTAATTTACTATCTAGAAGCCAGACTTTTCTGTTATCTTTATAATATAATAAATTTTGGATAAATACATGTGTTTCTTAACTATGTATTAAAGTAAGTATATAATGCAATCTTTCCACTATTTTCATATTACTAAAATTATTGGCCTCAAATATTTCTAGTAATGAAGACGAATTGCATCTAACACACTGAAGTATGTGATTGCCCATGCTGAGCTTCAGTTTGGTTTCATGTGCCATCTCCCACTCTTACATACATGAGGTGGCTGCCAGGGAAACTAGAAAGAGCACACCTGCAGTGTCATCAGTTTGGAACTAGGAGTTTTCTGTTGAATATTGAAGGTGTTTCAAGGCAATGTTTTTCTTTTTTTTTTCCTGAACAGAAACAGGAAACACTGGAACATGAGAGGTGAGAGAGTAAATGAGCGATCTAGTGAGAGAGAGAGAGAGAGAGAGAGAGAGAGAGAGAGAGAGAGAGAATCTGTTTTGTTTACTCATAGCATTCTGTTTAGTTTTACTAAAGAATCAACATCCCTGGAGTTTATATTGAAAGAAAGAAAATGAAAACTGACTACTGAGTCCTGCGTTTCCAAGGCTCTCATGACTTATACTAATATATTCCTTTATCTAAATACTGATTTCTATTTAAAATTCAGCATGCATGGGTATTATGAATTCCAGAATAATGGATTACAAATAATTGCTCTTTAGAAATGACGAATAACTGTTTAAACCCACTGATAACAACATGCTGCTCCTTCCTAAACAATAGGCCCTCCACGTTTACTGTGTCATATATGCCAGAAGTTAGATTATTACTTTTTATTGAATATTAAAAGACCGAGAGAATGACAGAGGTTAAATGACCCTTTCCTGAAGGCCCCAAACTTATTTTCTAAAATATTTTTTTGCTGCTTCTGTGCGTGACTAAAAGGAGCGATGGTGGTAACATGCCTGTGCAGAGGCCGAGCCCACAGAAGGTTTCTCATTTTTTGTATTAATTTTGGTTAGTGTGTGCAGCTGAAAATGAAATGTCTCCAAGGTGGATACAATGTCCAACAGTTTCCAAAGCTTGAATGTGAAGCTGTTTTGGCATTCCCTGCTAGGTGTCACTTCACAACCTCACAGAGATTACAGGGACATCTTCCTTTAAGAGGTAGCAAAACCATCTAAATCAAATAGATAGTGCTCATCTCTCTTATGTAGCATTGGCCTCGGAGGGATGGCTTTATTTTTGTATTACATCACTTATTAGAGTAGACGGTTTTTCTACACTGGTCAAAAATGATATTGTGTTAGTCATGGCCAAAATAGGTGTAGTAAAAATTCTCTCATATGGAAGTAGAGTAAAATTTGTTATTTGACTGCTAACATTTTCTGTAAGGGCAAGCAATTTTATTTCATAATATAATTATATCATTTGGAGTGGTTGTGTTCAGTTAAAATAAACACTCATTTATGTAGGGGAAGAACAAACTTTGAAGCTAAGTTATGACATATGATACAAGGTAAAACCAAATCAACTGTTATTCACTCTATTAATAAGGTGTCCCTTCAGCACAGTTAATTGTATGTATTTACCTTTCAAAAAGAAGAAGATGAAGAAGAAGAAGAAGAAGAAGAAGAAGAAGAAGAAAGAAGAAGAAGAAGAAGAAGAAGAAGAAGAAGAAGAAGAAGAAGAAGAAGAAGAAGAAGAGGAGGAGGAGGAGGAGGAAGAGGAGGAGGAGGAGGAAGAGGAGGAGGAGGAAGAGGAGGAAGAGGAAGAAGGGGAGGAAGAGGAGGAAGAGGAAGAAATCTATGGAAAAATTATCTGTGTGCATCACAAAGTGGAAAAAACATCTTATATTGAAACTGAAATGTGGTGTAGAATTTATAAGGTATCTTGTTCACTGTGGGATGATTTATAAAGTCATTATGCTCAGGGTAGTATTTTATATTTAGAATAATCTGTGTATACTATATGTACCTTTATATATTGAGTGCTTTATTTATGCAGATAAACATGTATAAATCAGAAAAACTACAGGGAAATGGAGATTTCCAACTTATTCCCAGCATACTCTCCAGAAAAATATAGATTAGACATTAAAAACCTATTTCCCACCTCATCTCTGCCATCAATATTAATAAGATTCAAGCTCTGTTCAGGAAAGAAATGCTGGTAGGGGCAAAAATGAGGAGAATCATGAAAGCCAAGCTGGTATGGTTGTTTAAAACTGAGTAGCACTGTTGTACTCTCCCCTAAGTCTCAACTAGGAGTAAACACAAAACAAAGAAAACAGTTTTAAACAGTGTAGCTACTAAAATTACAGTGTACTGAGTAAAGTCATCTTTAATTTCTCTTCATATTTGTGTATAAGTCTTGGGGGGATGGGCATTATTTTTTCTAGCAGTGGGTGTTGCCCTTTTCTTCAGGACCTTTTTGTCTTCCTTTGGATCTGCTGCCCTCCTAGCTATGGGGACTCAGTAAAGAAGAGCTCCTCTGTTTGCATGCCTTCCTGCTCACTGCATCCTTTGCTGCACTCAGCTAGCCTTTCTGGTCTGTTAACTGCTGCTATACAAGTTAGCCTTTAGGGTCTGATGACAGGTTTGCTGAAGAGACAGTTTTTGAAAAGAAAACCTATTTGCATAAACAATGCCATCTTTAGAGGTCTACTGGAAACACAATCAAAATTCACTCAAGCAAACCTTCTTGATCACCTCTTTTTTTTTTTTCCACTCAGCTAACACGTCCTAAAGTTACCATCTGTATGCTAAAATGTGGCTCAGAGTTTGAAAGATTCCTCCTCTCCATTTCCTGTGTGCCCAGCCTTCTCAAATAATCCAAAAATATATTTTAGTTTCCCATTTAGTCTGAGTAGAATCCACAAATAGACTCCATGTATACAATGAGGACTATATCTATATCGTAGTCCTAAATGAAGTAGGAGCCAGCTTTACATCAACTGGCCAAAGCCTACCATTCCTCTTGTCTTCAGAGCCTCACAAGAATGCATATTCCAGGCAGCAACTTTCCATCAATGGTCCTGAAAGCACTGAGGATTGTAGCAGGTGATGAACACTGCTCTTACCTTGAATCCTTCTTTTAGTTACCATCCACAGAAATAGGCAAATCTATGGGGCCAGGTTTAAAAGAGGCTAGAGCAGGCAGGCAGCATTCATCTATGCATAACACCAAGAGGGGCTTATAAGCAATGGCAAAGCATACCTGGGCTTTTAAGCATATTAAAGCAAATCCAGTCTCAAAACGGTTTTTTTCATGTAATAAAGATCCTTAGATTATAAACGTGTGCATTGGCAAACAGTAAGAACCTGCTCTCCTATCTGAAATCATGGTTGTAATTTGGTTTCATTCTCTTGAGCTTCATGGAAAGAGTAAATATTATGATCTACTGAACACTGGGGAACAGTACAAATTCTTCCAACATCTTTTAACTATTTTTTCCTTTGTCTAGTATTTAAAACATTTAATATTTTACTTGCTTCCTGGATTGTCCAATCTAGAGTGCTCCTTGTCTCCCCTTAAACATGTCATGTATGTCCTATAAACACGACTGTGCATAAAAAATATAGGACGTAATGGTTTTAGGGATATAATGGATCCCAAACCTGTGGCAGGAATAGGTGGAATATGACTATTAACAAGAAAAGAAGACATTTATTAATTGATTGATTAATCAATTGATTAATTAATTAATTAATATACAGTTTCACTATACACCCTAGGCTGCCTTTGAACACTCAGAAATCCCACCTCAGCATCAATTATGCTGGAATTACAGATATGTGTCACAACTGTTGTTGATAAGCCTGGTGCTGTTTGTATTTTGATGCTAATTCTGCTCTCCTGGGAGAGGTTGTGGACAAGGTGTGAGTCACATGCCCAGGTGACTTCTTCTGAACCAATCCCCTAATGAATAAAGGAGCCAATCACTGAGTGAATAGGCAGAAGAGAGGAAGCAGGAGAGAGTTAGGACTTTTTGGATGGGGATAGCATGAGGGCAAGATGTAATTACTAGTGTCTCCTGGTTTCAATGGTGGATCCATCAGGATTCAACACTGGAGGATTTAAATTTAATAAGGCTTATAAGATTAGGATTTTAACTGTTGAACCCAGCGATTGACTTACCATTGTTTCTGAACTAAGTTTGTGTTTTGTTTTCCTTCATGTGGTGGGTTCAAGACAGAAAGGTATAGCGGCAAAGCATGGTTTTGCTAGATGTTCACCACAAAGGTCATGGTGGTTTAGCAGCACAGGGTTGATGTGGTAGCTACCCACCAGTGAGAACTTAGCAAACTGGGTGGAGACCTTTCAGGAGCTCTGGGCCAGAGAGTCTCCATGAGATTAAAATATGGCCCAGTACAGGGGAATGCCAGTTCCAGGAAGCAAGAGGGGTTGGGTTGGGAAACAGGGAAGGGGGAGGGTATAGTGGGCATTCAGGATAGCATTTGAAATGTAAATGAAGAAAATATCTAATAAAAAAATTAAAAAAATATATATAGGTCAACCATTGCCTGCCAGAGCATGCCAACCAGGCCTCCTTGGTAGAGATACAAGTGCTGCAGGAAGGTGCTGGTTTCTTTTTTAATATTTCCTGAAACACACAACAACAGTATGCTCCACAGACATGGTCCTCTGTGTGGAACTGCATTCTCCCTCAGTATCTCTGATCACTTCCTCTAACATGAATCTGGCTGAGGGCATCAGGGAAATCTGAGTAGCAAGACTCCATGATAAGAGATCCGAAGATATTTTCGTGGTGTTATTTTTAGTTGGGACACACGACTAGGGTCCCTCCCTCGGAAGTCTGTGTCTTCACAAGTTTGGTCCGACCTTTTCGATCACACCTGAACACCTATTTAGAAAACAAGGTTCCAGGGTACCAAAATTGGACTAAGAAGTAGAGTGAAACATCCTCAATACTAAATGTGAACCTGGAGGAAGCTGGTAAATATTGAAAGAGCACAGATATAGAAAGACATGTGGGGTCACTAGCTCTACTGTTTGCCACCACTAGCTGGTCCAAAATACAGAGAAAGTATCCCTACCTTTATCCCTATTAAAATATTCACTGTGCACAATCTATCTTTCTTAGCTGCAAGCCAAAGTCTCAGAAGTCTTTTATTACTATGTTATCAAAAGCCTGTGTTAAATGTAGGGGTCAGCTCATCAATGTTTTGGAATTCCATGATTGGTTTCACCATGTTCAATCCCTCAAGCAATGAAACTGCCTTCTTTTTAGTCCTCTATCACCATAAAGTAGGACCAATGTCTTGTGGGGATTTTGAACAATATGCCTCTCACTTAAACCTGCTGTTTCAACTCTAATTATATGAGCTAACTGTCAAGTTAGCGTCCTTTCCGTGGGAACCAAGCCAACAAACTGAGCCATGACTTGCCCTTGACGCTCGCCAGACTTCTAGATCTTGAGAATCTTGCCCTGGGATTGATGGATTTTTCCCAGTGGAGTTACTGGAAAAGGAAAGGCAGCTTCATCTATGGAGACTTGAGGTTTTGTAATTAGTGCCTTCCTGGCTAGATGGTTTTTTTAAATGTGATGTGTGTTTTAGTGGAAGGAAATTTGGTCCCTACCTGCAAGGGAAGAAATCTTTGTTACTCAGCAGGACCCATTCTCTGAATTAACTGTTTGGAATACAGCTTCTGATTGCTGATTCAGATCATGCTGTTTCCTCTTTCCTTACCTCTACTGATGGTGGGGCTCATCATCATGCCAGTTATGTTTTCAGGGCTTCTTAAACTAAGGAAGGAGTAATGACTCAGATAATGCAGATTTTACCTCTGTATCTCAACCCAAGCAAAACTTAGTCCAATGCTCTTGCACTGGAGGAGAATAAATTTGGAGAGTCATTGTTATTCTCACGTCTGGTAGAGTGGCTACATCTACTCTTTGAACTCCTCTAAACATGAGCTATAGAGCCTGATCACAGACTAATTACTCCATGGTCTAGTCTTACTATTTTGGTGCAAGAGCAAACTCAGCCACATCTCTTTAGCTATAGAAACAAATCTGTGTCAGTTTTGGTCTCTCTTAGACCTTTGCCAGCTTTTCTGAGAAAAATTCCTCTCACCTCATGGTCAAAATGTCTATTGGGTGTTCAGAGTTCCTAATTGCAGGTATCTGGTGTTATTGAGCAGTGAACTGGCTTTCTTGAAAATTGACTGGATTCCAGTCAACTCCCTGGTCACATTGTAGACCTTACCCAAAGTAGAGAACAATTTAATCATTGAAAGCAACTGTCTCCAACAATAGAATTATTCATCTTAGGCACTTCTTGAGTGAAGATCCTAGGAGCCAGAGATCATATAGATATTTTTTCAAAGTTCAAGCTGTTGCCTACTGAAGCAATCAGTCTTTCTTTCTTTAGTAAGAAACTGGATCACTCTCATTGGTACAATGGCGAAGAGAAAGCATGGCTTGGTTGTATTACGTAAGTTTTTATCCACTGCGCTATTATCAACTAATGAATTCAGTTTGAACATAATCAAAACACAAAGAGATGATATTGTATCTCCCTGCTATAAAATCATGCATTCAAGTTTCATGACAGAAAAAAAAAAAAAACTGGCAGCAAGAAAGGAGGCATGTTGGTTTTCAGAGATGTAGGAGACAGAGAATTGATAATGGTGTGTTGATTTTCAAAATTGTCCAATGAAGCCTTCTCCCTAAAGGAAGATGTCTTTGTTTAGATCTTAGCAGCTTCTCTGTGTGTGTCCCAAGTGCTACCATTTTTCTGGTCTATCATACCTATGAGAGAATATTTAGTATGGCTCAGACCTTTATCTACACATCCAAAAGGTATAATGTGCCTCTATGTCCTACTCTGGCCACTCCTTTTCACTACATTTTCAATGATGTCACCTAGGTGGTAGTGTGCATAGGCACATCTGGGACAAACAGGGCCAACTCATTTCAAAGAGAAGACACTAAACAGGTCCCAGAACAGGTTTAGAATCCTCCACAAACACCTAGGATGCTAATGTTGAGTTTCTTTAAATGTGCCGAATGTGTTTCAGCTGAGAGATATAGAATATACTTTTATTCTTCTAAAGTGACAGTGAGTGTTCATAAGGTTGAACTGTGTAGAAAAATAAAGTTGCCTGTTCCTTCAAAGCTAAAATATTAATTTCCCAGAGGAAATACACAATCTGAAACTTCCTGAGTTCAATTATACTGATTAACTATACAAGTGTGCTCTGGAAGGAACCCATATTAGCTTCAACTCATTTTCAAGGATGTTTAAAGGGTGTGGAGTGAGGTAGAGTCTGGTCAATCCTTAGCATGTCCTATTTATTGTACCTGGATTGTTACTTCAGGTCTAGAAGAAATCACTTAAGAAATGTAAGGATAAAATGATCCAATTAGAGTTTCAAAGGTATATTCTGAGGTTCCCTGTGATTTATTTGCTGAATTTGGATACATAAATAAGGCTGGGAATTCCAACCAAGGCTAAAGTTGAACTAGTTTAATCCTTTGTTCAAAGTCCTATTGATATCTCAAATTTCATACTAGACAAAATAAAAATAAAAAGGGCAGACCAGTTTTTTGCAATCTGCTCTTTGTAATACTGACTTAAATTGCATATTTATACTACTGTTTGCTAGAAGACTAAATATCAAAGAATGAGACATGGAAATGGAAGAGACAAAGATGAAAAGAATCATGGCAAAGTGTTTAAAGGTGTGCGCTAAGATATTGATCCATATGAATACAGCATGCTGCTTGACATGTAGTTTGTGTTTTTATATATGTATCTATAAGTAGATGATTGCTTAACAGAACACTTGTGATCACAGCAAATGAGTTGAAAAAATTTCAGAATCAAATCAACATGCAATTGCTTATTCAGCACCTTTTAATCTATCCTGTATTTGGTTTGAAATAGTTTTGAATTTATATTACACACACACACAAAACATACTTAGTTTAGGTGCATTTTATCCTAAATACATTTTGAAAGATAACTATCAACAGTTGTCTACAGCTTACCTTGTTTAGTTGTTGTTGTTGTTTTGTTTTTGTTTTGTTTTGTTTTGCATGAAATTCTATGTAGGAGGCAAGAGCTTTGCCTTTACATAATGGATGAAAAAAGTCAGGTGAGCTAAGTAATTCCATATGACCCTCAACATGATTTTGGTCAATTTTAGAAATGTCACTAAGCTGTGTAAAATAGTTCTTCTGGACACTGCCAACCTGCCCCATCTCCCCAGTATTTTAGACTATTCACATGCTTGGGCTTACTATTATCATAGACTGATAGTTTTCTATTTTGCACAGTGAGTCTAGTATTAAGGACTACTGAAGCTAAAACAGCCAGAGTATTTTTTTCAACCATTGTTGCTTTAACTGAAGATTATTTCTAAAATTCTATTTAAAGTAATGATGACTTTTTTTTTTCTCCTTTGTGATAGATAATTCTTTATTGGAAGTAGGTTTCAAGGCTAAGTACCTATTACTATTTTTACCGGAACAAAATCTTTAATATGACACTGAAAGGAATTAATAATAAAGAAAGGTAAGATGTTCACGGTGGTGGTTCTGAAAGGAGGTCAGGATAATGAGTCTATCTTCAGAGAGGAAAGAGCGTGCACAGGCTCATATTATAATCACATCAATATGCTCACCTATTGCCACTTTAAAAAAATAATCATCCCTTGAGTGTTAATACAGTTGTCTTGTCATTATTAAGAGGGAGGCTGTTGGGTTTTACATGAACGCATTGCTCAGGAAACCCTACATAAGAATTCCTGCTTCCATGGTGTGTTTTATATCCAGGGCATTGCAATATATCCTCACTAAGCAATAGTTCATTATATCAGGTTTTTTTTTTTTCTACTTCCTGTGACAAAATACTTGTTAGTTGGAAACAGTTTAAAGGAGGAGTCCTTTACTTTGGTTCTCAGAATCAAAGCAACAATCCACTGTGTCAAAGAAGTCATAGTGGCTAAAGGGGCTTAGTCTGTGGTGGGTGGACCCTGTGGTGGCAGCTTCTCAAATATCAGCAAGGAGCAGACAGGAATTAGTGAGTTCTAGAAGAGAATTAGAGGCCCACTCCTAGTGTACAGTAACCCAGGTAAACCCTATGACCCAATGATTTCACTACCTCCCAAGAGCATCACCATCTGGGGACCAAGTATTAAAAGATGAGACAGAAAGGGACAATTCACATTTAAACCATGGCAGTCATTTTAGCATGACAGCTTACTAGTAAACAACATTATATCTGCTTTCAAATGAAGCAATGTAGGCACCGACAGGTGGTTGCTCATTATATTATGTATTATAAGGATATATTCTCATGAGAGGCACAGCTGCAAGTTGAAACTAGGAAGTATGTCCTTTTATCCAAGAGCTGAATAACATTGTGTAAATGTAGCACATTTTCTTTATCCATTCGTCTGCCAATGCATATCTTAGTGGCTTCCAAATTTCTGGCTATTATGAGTAGAGCAGCAGTGAACATTGTTGAACAAGTGTCTAAGTAGTAGGAGAAATCATCCTTGGGGTATATATCCAAGAATCGTATAACTAAATATTGAGGCAGATCTACTCGCAGCATTCTAAGCCATGGCCACATGGATTTCCATAGGGCTATGCACATCTGTAGTCCAGCCAGCAATGCATGTGTACCCTCCTTACTCTGCATCCTTACCAGCATTCTGACTGGTGTAAGATGAAATACCAAGTAGTTTTGATGTGAATCTACCTGATGACTAAGGATGATGAACATTCCTTTAAGTGTTCTTCAGCCATTTGACATTCCTCTTTTAAAAATTCTCTGTCTATATCTGTATCCCATATTTTAATTGCATTTTTGTCTTCTTGATGCTTGATGTCCAGGTTTTTTATTTAGTTAATTATGTATTTTATATATTAGCCCTCTATCAGATGTTTAGTTGATAGAAATCATTTCCATTCTGTAGGCTGCTGAATCGTACAAATGATGTTTTCCTTTGCAATTCAGATGCTTTTCAGTTTCATGAGGTCTAATTTACTAATCTTTCCTCTTAGTGGCTTTGTTACTGGTTTTCTGTTCAAAAGTGTTTTCTCAGTGAGTTCAAATCCCCTGGGGACTAGACCATCAACCAAAGAATGCACATAGAGTGGCTCATGGTGCTGGCCACATATGTGGCAGAAGATGGCTTTGTTGGTCATCAGTGGGAGGAGAGGCCCTTGAGGCTGAGGGCATTTGATGCCCCAGTGTATAGGAATGCCAGGGCAGGAGGACAGGAGTAGATGTGTAGGGGAGCACCCTCATAGAGGCAAGGGAAGGGGGATGAGATAGGGGGAGACCTAGAAAGGGGAAAACATATGAAATGTAAAAAAAGAAAATATCCAATAAAAAAAAAAAAAACAACTTTTCCACATTTTCCCTTCCATCAAATCTGTATACCTGGTTTTACACTGAGGTCTACCTTACATTTGGAGCTGAGTTTTATACAGGTGATAGGGATGTATCTATTTGGATTCTTCTACAGGCAGCCATCCAGTTTGACCAGCACTCATTCAAAAGGTTGTTTCAATGATTACAATGTAGCTTTCAAAGTCATTCTTCTAAACATCATTTGGGAAGGTTCACTCTCTTAGAATATTTGAGAACTCTAATGCTATAACCAAAAGCTTCTTTAAGAGAGCAAACTACAAGAAAGGTAAGCAGAACAATTACTTTCACGGTGTCAATGATATAAAAATTATTGTGTTTTAGAACTCCTAGGTGTTGGTGATTCTCCCATATAAAACACTTATAAAAAGCTTAATTGGTGTTCATGTAACAATGCTCACAATGCCTTTGGCCTGTGCAACTTATGAACTCTCTTTCCTTTGGTTTCATCAGCCATCTAGCAGACTGGTGCTCATCATGCAGAATAACATTAACAATGTGTCCATTTCTATCATCAGGCTCATCAGGCAGAACAGTTAAACAATGCTGGGACTATCCAAGGGTTGGAATCAGTTGCCAGTTTTATTAAAAATGCTGTTCCTTTGCAGTTATATTTTTTAAAATATTTTGAGATTATAATGTAGTTGAATTACTTCTCCCTTCCTTATCTTCCCTTTCAACCCTCTTGTATCTCCCCACCTTATAAATATCATGGCCTCTTTTAGTTTAAATGTATGTGTAAATATATATATATATATATATATATATATATATATATATATATATATATAT
The DNA here is from genome assembly GCA_902729485.2 of Mus minutoides. Classification (NCBI taxonomy): domain Eukaryota; kingdom Metazoa; phylum Chordata; class Mammalia; order Rodentia; family Muridae; genus Mus; species Mus minutoides. Next base: position 350,255 of record LR750488.1, on the reverse strand, counting down.
ATATATATATATATATATATATATATATATATATATATATATATATATATATATATATATATATATATATATATATACACATATATATGCATGCCTGTGTATATAATGTATGTATATATTTATTATATGTATTTAATATATATAATTGACACATATATGTAACTAAATTTATAAATACATCCTGCCCAGTCTGTATAATGTTATTGCTATATTTGTGTTTGTGGGGTTGATAATTGGTATTGAATAAATATTTGGTATGCTCTTTCCTGGAGAAGATTACTTCTACTGTCAACATTCTGTGATTGCCTACATTCTTTGTATAGTGTTTAGGTCTCTTAAGCTCCCACCCTCTCTGTGTTAGCTTGAGAGTAGAAAACAATCACTTAAATATCAGCTGCTCTCTCAACTCCCTTCTCCTTTCTAGCTGCATACATGGGCTTTAGCCATGTTGCTTTTGTTTTTTAGTTCAGTTTTATCTACTGCATTTCTTCCTCCCAAACTTTGGACTTGCTTGATATCTTGAACTAGCAGCTTTTCTTTCCAGCTGTGTTGGGGTGCATCATCACAATAGAGTGCATATGGACCCGTATTTGGGGTTTCACCTGCTTCATAATCTTCAGTATCAGGTGCAGGTAGGGCAGAACCCATTCAATGCTACCCGTCAAAAGTATCTATAAAATAACTAATCCTTTTCTTGTGCTGTCAGACCCTGCCTACTTCCAAACCAAAGCCACTTCAATGAGTAGCTTGGTTTCTGTAGGAGGGTAAATAAATAATCAATATTTCAAGATTTTTTGGTCACTTTCAAATATGTTTGAGGGTTGTATGGCAGAATAACTTATAACTTTCTACTTCATTTTTCCTCACTTGGGGGGGGGGGCAGTGCATGCAACAGCACCGGATGAGGCAATTTCATTGGCCAAAGCTGTAAAGTGTTCCTGACTGTGTACCGCTGAATCCTCAATGTATATCAGTTAGGTAAGTTTGTACTCCAGAGAGCAGCAGTACCTTAGAACAGACTTCTCAGTTGATATAAAATAGCAGTAATTAAAAGTGCTAGGTATGTGTGCATCACAGCCGTTCTGGAGGAAGAAAATTATCTCCACTTGGATTACTGGGTCATACTGTATATTACATCACTGCAGCCCACTCTTCACTACTGTAAAGTGAGTAGGGGCCATGAGAGAGAGCTGAAAAGATACAGGAACAGACATTAGGCTTGAATCAAGGGCCCCTAAATGCAGGGTTAGATCTGAGCAATCAATGACATGCAAGTGTATCTTGGCAATTTGTCCTTGGTCAGTTGCTACAACTGTTCCATTGTGTTTCTTTTTAACTAGGAGTCTCTCAGCCTAATGGATCTGACATCCAAATGCAAGTTGATAAAGTGTGTACAAAGACTTTTAAAAATGCTTCTCAAGAAAGATTCTGCCATCCTATAATCATCTTATTCATGCTGAAGGCACACTACTGTCTTTGGGGAATATTCAAATTTGTGTAACATGCAAAATAGGAATTAAGTGACACTTCTGAAAAGCTGCTACTCAGAGAACAATGACTTGTTACAGCATTTATCCTGAGAGAAAAAAGATAAAAGACTTTTAAAATTAACCAAACAGGCTGTTATCCCAGCAAAAGTATTCCCAGTCTCATCGTTCTACCAATAGGAATTCAGACACTGTCAGTTTGCTTGAATAAATTATTTTTCTCAATTTACAAGAGGTTTTAATTTCATGATTTCAATATTCTAAAAATCCATGTTTAAGTCTCATATAGGTTTACATGAAAAGTCCCAAAGGACTACCTTGAAAATAACAAAGGACTGAGAAATTACTAAAATGGGCACGCCTTCTACAACCCCACACCCAATTCACTTCTTCCTGGTTATCATTGCTAAACCTTTGGTTTCTGTTAGCAAGCTTTTGTTTTTATCCCATATCTGATTTTCTGAAGGCCTAGGTTTTAAGTAAGCACAATACTGGTATTCAGAAAGACATGACAACGAATATCCACTTAACAAACTAAAGCAAACTGGACTCTGATAACATTCCCTTCTCTAGCTGATAGAGTTCGAAAGAGTTTGACATGCGAGGCTGTTTTAAGTCAGTTACATGCTAAAGAGTAGCACTGGGATCTCACACAGCTGAAAATGACTCTCAGTGGTCAGGTCTTGCATACACACAGCATCACATTTCAACACACGAAACCTTTAGAATACATTTGTATTTTCATGTTGAAGCATTCCTAACTGATAATCAGGGCATGGATATCATTCCTGCCAAAAGATGGAATTCTTTTATGCAGTGCAAAAGAAACATCGCAGAAAACTGCTGAATCTATGCTAAGACTTACCCATCTCAGATATGTTATATATATTTCTGCTTATAATAAGTTAAATACCAAGGTACAATTTATTTCTTATGTATCAAAAGCTCATAAACCCAATAATACTAGGCAGTCCAGGTATGCTGGTAATTTTATTTTTAATATTTTGCAAGCTACTTGACTAAAATTCAGTTGTTGTTGAAATATAAATTCCTAAAATGGTTCAAAATTATTGAGACCAATTTAAAGGTATATGATTTTTTTTTAGCAGCGCTTGTCTATATTTATCATATTGAAACTACAAAACAGCGCACCGGATCAGATGTGGTTTTAAAACCTCTTAGTGTGAGCCTGTTGGGACCTGCAGATAATTGAAAACACTTAACAGACTATTTCAGGGAATTCTGCCAAGGATTGAATAAGAGAATTGCATTTCGTTTTTTACACACCAGACAAAAGTCACCTTAAATGATGCTAACAGTGGCTAGAGGAAGGAAGGGAATTGGGCTCGGGAAAGGCATAATTTACATAAAGTGCTTTTTATCTAACATTTTCTTTCCTTTGTTGAATTTGACAATTTACTAGAGCCTTTTCAGGAGTATCTGACAACCCTTTTAATTAAGCAGCAAGCAGTGAAAAAAAAAATGACAGGCAATGTGTTTCTGGAGTATTAATGCAATTCTTGAGCAAATTTACCCCTTCAAGGGGAGCTCTGATTCTGAAGACACAATTCAGTGTTCAGTTTTGTCTCATATAGATCTCAATATGGATTAAAACTCATGTGCTTACTCATTTACATCTCTCTCACCTCTAAATTAAACTAGCAATGTTTTTGTGTGTATGTGCTGCAGTAGGGCCTCAATGTTTTATAAAATACAAAGGCGGTCAATAGTTCTACCATAATTACTTGGAAGTTACAGTGATTTCAAGGGTCTGCAAATACTTAGAACCAGTTTGCAATGTCAATGTTGAGAACAGAGGATAAGTTGCTAAGGTATTACATAATTTCATACTAATTCCATAAAGTGGACCAGGTCCTATACAGACAAACAACCTCATAGATGTCCTGCACATCATTGCTTCTTCAGTTGCCCTGATCAATAACCAGACTGGTGGAGTTCTCAGTGGACCGTAGCTATTGTTTTCTATTCTGTTATCCTGGGTCAACACACTATTTGGATCACTCTGCTCTTCAGTTTAGGAACTGTATTCTGTATAGAAACCACTTTCTATTGGTATAATCAGAAAGATCTTAGTGGGGAGAAAACTCCAGTGAACACGGAGGCAGTAAAATAGTCAGTCCTAAAGCATTGAAGTAAATTTAGTTTCCCTAAATTTTTCTCCTATGAAGTTCTTTTTAAAACTGACGTGAAGTTCAGTTTCATGTGTGAATTTCTCTTAATACCATTGTGTAATGGTGCTATTTTCATAGATTCTTTGCCACTGGAAAATATGTCAAATATAGTCCCATTAACTGATGTGTGCAGACGGTGAGGAATATCTCAATATGGCTATAGTGGTTTGAATGACAAATGGCCCTGATAGTTTTGAGCATTTTAGCATTTGAACTCCATTTGATAACATGGTTGGGAGAATGGACTGATTTGAATAAGAATGGCCCCCATAGGCTCATATATTTGAATGTTTAACCACCAGGGAGTGGTACTTTTTAAATGATTTCATAAAATTAGGAGGTAGGGACTTGTTTGGGAAAGTATGTCACTGGAGACAGGCTCTGAAATTTTAAGTGCCCATGTCAAACCCAGTGTCTCCCTTTTTCTCTGCCTATGGGTCATGATGTAGCTCTTGGCTTCTGTTCTGGTGCCTGCATGCATGCTTCCCTGCTTCAGGCCACGATAATAATGGACTAAAACTCTGAAACTGCAAGGAGACTCTCAATGAAAGGCTTTCTTTTTGTGACCTTTATCTTGGTCAGGTCACAATGTCTCTTCACAATAATAGAATAGTGCCTAAGACAGGGATGTTTAAGTAGTGCAGTCGTGCTGGCAGACGTGTGTCATTAGGGATGGACACTGAGAATAAAGCCTCCACCTTATTCCTGTTCTTTTTCTTTTTCTGTCCTGCTCACCATTCAAGATGTAAGTTCTCAGCCTTCTGTCCATGCTGCCATACCTGTGTCATGCAGCCACTCCTCCCACTATGATGTACTGTTCTCCCTCAGGAACCATAAGCCTAATAAATTCTTTCCCTCATAAGTTGCTGTGGGTCATGGTGTTTTATTATAGGAAGAGTAAAGCAACTATTATAATGGCTATGCTGGACTAGTCTCTGTCTTTCTAATGTAGTCATAGCTTATTTTGATTGATTTTTTTTCTTCATGTTTTCAAGAAGTATAATTTTTGTGTTGATAAGGTGATTAAAAACTTGGAGAGTTTCAGTCAGTGGGAATATATCAGATATTTAAAATATACTCATTTAAGTAAACATATAAGTTACTCTCCTATTAAAAAGTGATCTATGTTTGTCATACATAGATCATTTTCTGAGTGAAGAAGCAAGTCATACTGTTGGAACTTGTGACCATTATTAATTCTTTTTTTGTTAGATATTTTCTTTATTTACATTTCAAATGATATCCCCTTTCCTAGTTTCCCCTTTGAAAATCCCCTGTCCTATCCCCCACCCCCGCTCCCCAACCCACCCACTCCCATTCCCAGGCCTAGTATTCCCCTATACTGGGACATAGAACCTTCACAGGACCTAGGGCCTCTCCTCCCATTGATGACTGACTAGGCCATCCTCAGCTACACATACAGCTAGAGCCACATGTCCCCACCATGTGTTTTCTTTGATTGGTGGTTTAGTTCCAAAGAGCTGGGGATACTGGTTAGAACATATTGATGATCCTCCTATGAGGCTTTAGACCCCTTCAGTTCCGTGGGTACTTTCTCTAGCTCCTTCATTGGGTACTTTGTACTCTGTCCTATGGATGATTGTGAGCATCCACTTCTGTATTTGCCAGGCACTGTCAAAGGCCCCTATGAGTCAGTTATATCAGGCTCCTGTCAGCAGGTCATGTTGGCATTTGCCATCGTGTCTGGGTTTTATGGTTGTTTATGGGGTGGATCCCCAAGTGGGGCAGTCTCTGGATGGTTGTTCCTTCAGTCTCTGCTCTGAACTTTGTCTTTGTAACTCCTTCCATGGGTATTTTGTTCCCCCTTCTAAGAAGAATTCTGAGCTTCTGGGCTAATATCCACTTATCAGTGAGTACATATCATGTGTGTTCTTTTGTGCCTGGGTTACCTCACTCAAGATTATATCCTCCAGATTCATCCATTTGTCTAAGAATTTCATAAACTCATTGTTTTTAATAGCTGAGTAGTACTCCATTGCGTAAATGTACCAAATTTTCTGTATCCATTCCTTTTTTTAAGGGACATCTGGGTTCTTTCCAGCTTCTGGCTATTATAAATAAGGCTTCTATGAACATAGTGGAACATGTGTCCTTATTATATGTTGGAGCATCTTCTGGGTATATGCTCAGGAGAAGTATTGCTGGATCTTCTAGTAGAACTATGTCCAATTTTCTGAGGAACTGCCAAACTGATTTCCAGAGTGGTTGTACCAGCTTGCATTCCCACCAGCAATGGAGGAGTGTTTCTCTTTCTCCACATCCTTGCCAGTATCTGCTGTCACCTGGGTTTTTGATCTTAGCCATTCTGACTGGTGTGAGGTGGAATCTCAGGGTTGTTTTGATTTGCATTTGCCTGATGATTAAGGATATTGAACCTTTTTTAGGTGCTTCTCAGCTATTCGGTATTCCTCAGTAGAACTTGATGACTGAGCAAAAGAAGAATGTACAAATGCAAAGTATAACATACCTTGTTCTGAGTCAAAGCAGCACTGTCAATAGGCATTTCACTGGCAAACCTTCTAAAATATGACAATCACCTTACCGGGATAGCTCTTATTCAAAACCATTTTAAGCTGGGTAACTGGCCCCATGGCAAATCTCTTGCTGCGCATTCATGAGGACTCAAGTTTAGATCATTGCGACTCATGTAAAAGTCAAGTATGAATGTTAACCTGTCTGCACTTCTACCAAACAAAGGCAAAAACAGAGAATCCCTGAAGTAAGCTCGGTAGCCAGATTAGCTTAAAGTGTGAGCTTCATCATCAATGGTGGATTGTAACCTAGAAGTATCGGCCAAATTAATTATTTTCCTCTCCTAAGTTGCTTTTCAGGCATGAGTGTTTTATCATAGTGACAGAAATTAAATTAGAGTACATAGAATATACAAATGCATACAAAAAATTCAAACTTCGTATAGATGTATATGAAAATGACATACCTCAAACTTTATGCCATACATACTAATTAGTATCATGTTAGATTCAGAATTATGTGGCTTCTACAGCATGCTAATAGATAGCATACAAATATTGATATTGAAAGGAAAATATATAATGTATATTTATATTTGTATCTTGTAACTACACAGGTGTCTGATTCTACTTTATCTTTATTTACTGTATCAAACGGCTTAAGTCAACAAGTATTTTAGATACTGAAAAATTGCCCTCACTGTGAATCAGCTGTGTGTAGGACTTTGTACATTGAAAGTTGCTTTGGAGTTGGTTCTCCTGATTGCTATCATATTACAAAGAAGTGGTATTTTGTTTCAGATGGCTCTATAATCAGTGGGGAGGAATCATTTGTTGGACTCTTGATTGTTTAGGTAATGTCATCTAATCTAGTAAAGAAAAGGTACACAGAATAACGGATGGACAAACATCCTCTGTTTGAAGACAAATGTCACAAGTCCCTAATTAAAGCCAAGAAGATAATGACAGAACTCAAACTGAGCTGCTAGTGGGGTTTGGCTCACCTCTTGTTCACTCCGTTCTTGGGTTGACAGCAGGTGAAGACAGATTTTTCTACTCAGAGCCTCTAGTTTTAGTAACATAATGTTTTGCTTGCCTTTTACAATCAAAAAAAGGAAGAAATCCTGGTAGTTATTAGTTCTATGAAATGAACAAGAGGGAACAATCAGATACATTATATGTACCTTGCAACATCCTTGCTCATAAATTATTTCTATATAAATCTATAGAGATGAAAGTTACACATTTAATTAAAGAGTTTACCTAAGTTCAGAGAACTACACAGTAAAATACAGGAATTCAATTTTGCGAGGACCAACAACCATTCTTTGCCCATTACATCATAAAGCAAGGAAGTGGCTACCATATGTTATAGGGAGAAAGAGAGAAAAGAGAGGTTTGAAACATTATAATTATATTTTCTTTCAATGTTATACTTTTAGTATTTTTATTTTAATTATTAATAGCTATATATTCAGTAATATAGGAAATATAGCTTGTTTGGAGTATCATTTTTCTGAATCATAGAGCAATCCTTGCCTGTCTTTGTGGCATTATACCTCCTAAATACCTTAGGTTACCAATGAGAAATGAAAGATAGACACCAAGCTGATGCAGGGGGAATAGTTTAACTTACTATTCAGCAGATCAATATATTTATGAACCAAAAATCCACTGGGAAGCAGGATGGGTATTATAGATCAATTGGACATTTGATGGAACTGTACTTAGGCCTTCTGTAGAGTAGAAACTTGGCATAACAGAGAAGTTATATACAATACTTTGGTTATATTTAGAGTTTACAAACTCAAGAAGGGATTATAACAGACACATGTTTTCCATGTTGTTATTCCATCCTGATAGTACTTGTATTGCCTCATTTCTGTAGAATAGAGCAGAGTGTGGTCTGGCATTTTGAGGTGAGACATCACAAAGAGATGGTCCTTATACATGGATCTACAACAAGAAAGAATAACTCTTGATTTTGTAATGGAGGTTATGACTCCATATTGCGTAAAGCTGTTTCAGTCTTTCTGCAGGCATGCTGTGTCCAGGTGGTTTGTAAAATAATTCAATTCGAGAGATTTTTCCCAAAGACAAGAAGCAAGGAATACCAACACTAAATCTGGTGGTTTGAATAAAAGAATGTTTCCCATATTCTCAGGCATCTGAAAACTGCTTCTCAGGTGGGGAAAGGAGAGGTTTAGGAGATGTGGTCTTGCCTCATCCAACTAGCCCTTTCTGCATTGTACTTGTGGTTAAAGGCCTAAGCTTTCATCTTCCTCCTCCTGATACCATGTCCATCACTTGTTCCCCCATGCCTCTCTACCAGGATGTACTCCTATCCTTCTGTAACCTTAAGCCAAAATAAACACTTGTTTCTATAAGATGCTTTGATCCTGGTATTTTATCACCGTAACAAGAAAATGACTAATATGCTAGACACTAAGATGCCTTAGCAACCTGTTCTCCGTTACTTTTCTTGTTACTATAGATAAAAACACAATTTAAAGAAGGAAAGGTTTAGGCCGCCCCCTCAATAAGATATGTCTCCTGGAGACTAAGGGAAAACATGGTAGTAGGAGAAATTCCAGACTTGTGTCTAGCTCCCTTCCTTCTTTTATCTAGTCTCTAATCCAGCCTGGGTGCTATTCAAATACAGGGTGGGTCTTTTCTGCTTAGTGAAAACTCCCCGGATACACATCACCAGTGACTCCTGGGTGATTGGGAGTCACAGTCAAACTGCCGATTAACATCAGCAATCGTACTATGACAGTGAGAACCAACCAGAAGGAATATGGAATAAGGATCTCACTTAGCCATGTATCTCTCAGCAAGCTTAGACTCATAAAATGCACACTCAGAAAGTTGGAAAGACGAAGGAGGGCAGGGAAGGGAGGTGTCTACACTGCGGTTGCCAAGAACATTTATCTTGTAATAATATATTGATCCCGATGAGGGTAGACTATTTGGATAGCAGCCAAAAGAAGGTTGGTGAAATCCTATAGGATTTGCTTTATGTACCGAAAGTGCTCAGTCAATGCCTGTCGCTTGTTTTGGTTCATTTACATTTTTGGCACATGTTAGCTGCAGAGACTAATGGGTTTCACTGGGATGTTACTATATATGTACCTGTGGTAATTTGATCATGATCATCATGTTTGACACTATTCTGAGGGAGATATGAATAAATGTCAGCTCACCCCAGATAGGAAACTGAGGACAGAACAAAGTCAATATACAACCAAAGTCCAGTTTGATAGGTGAACCAGTGAGGTATCTGTGGATTATATAAAGGAGTGTGGGTGAAGATTTACATCAGGAGTAGAAATGGCCTAACACAGTTACATCATCAAGCACACCCCCAAGAGAGATGATGGCTCATGGTAACTGGAAAACCAAATCACACTGTACAACTTGCAGGGAACCCAACATGTTCCAGGCTGTTTCTTGCAGGCAGCTCATGTAGTCTGAGCCTCTTCTGGCAGCTCAGCTGGTCTCTGCTTCTTCTAGGCAGATCTACTGTGCTGAGACTGTCTCTCTATAGACATTGCTGGATATATATGCTAGAAGAAGAAAACACTAGCAAATCCGGTCACTTTTCTGTGGTTTCAAGAAGCTTTCGGTTTCTTTCTCATTGTCACTGAACCCAGACACTATTGCATAGGACAGCAAGAGTTTGATGAAGGGACCGTGATATAACTGTCTCCTATGAAGCTATGCCAGTGCCTGGCAAATGCAGAAGTGGATGTTCACAGTCATCTATATGATGGGACACAGGACCCCCAATGGAGAAAGTACCCCAGGAGCTGAAGGGGTCTGCAACCCTATAAGAGGAACAACAATATGAACTAATTAGAACCCCCAGAGCTCATGTCTCTAGCTGCATATGTAGCAGAAGATGTACCTAATCAGCCATCATTGGTAAGAGAGGCCCCTTGGTATTGCAAATTTTATATGCTCCAATACAGGGGAACGCCAGGGCCAAGAAGTGGGAGTGGTTGGGTATGGGAGCAGGGAGGGGGGAGGGTATAGGGAAATTTTGGGATATCATTTGAAGTGTAAATTAAGAAAATACCTAATTAAAAAAAAACTAGAGAAAAAGAAAGAAAGAAAGAAAGAAAGAAAGAAAGAAAGAAAGAAAGAAAGAAAGGAAGGAAGGAAGGAAGGAAGGAAGGAAGGAAGGAAGGAAGGAAGAAGAAGAAGAAGAAGAAGAAGAAGAAGAAGAAGAAGAAGAAGAAGAAGAAGAAGAAGAAGAAGAAGAAGCAGCAGCAGCTTTTGGGCTGTTTACATCCTGAGCTTAGCAGGTTACCTGCAGGATGCTTTTTCATATGCAGTGTTGAACAAGGAGCATAATCTAATATGTTTCTTTGAATTGCTGAGTTCATGTGGAAAGCATGAAATCTCATACCCTTGTTTTCTATCCAGAGCAATATTGACTTCCTTATTGTGTCTCAGGATTTGCAGGAGAGCCTTCAATTGTCTAAACAGAAAGTATCATTGCTCATGACAGGACCGTGATAATTCCACGTTAATGAAATTAACACATGAAACCAGAAACTCCAATGATTTGCATGAATGGTATTCATTCTTTCGCTATATGGGATGGAAACTTTTAACCATCTATGAGTCTCCCCACTGGGAAAGATTTTTAGAGGACAATATATCAAAATGTTACTTTATCTTTTTAAAATCGAAAACGAAGTTTTGTATTTGCCTGTCTTGCCACAGAGAATAAAGCAGATGATGGCTAAGTTAAAACAAACAAACAAAAAAAGATTAGTGTCAACCCAGCACATTATATTGTATTAATTCCCTGGAACTCTCTCTTCTTTTTGAAGAAATTCAGCATCTTAGGGTTAACAGATGGCGATTTGCAGCCAGCTTGTATGGGTTTCAAACCAGCCTCCTTATTCAGTAGCTGCACAGTCCATATACATTTTATATTTTTTCTCTATATAACTTACTCTCTGCGATCCCCCAGTGAAGAAGGGATCAGAGTAGCCATGCTACACAGCATTGTGAGAAAGATTAAATGAGCTTCTGTTCACAACACACTCAGAATAGCTTTAGAGACTCAACAAGCAGCATGGGGACACGTCTTAATTAAGATAGTTTTGCTTATTTCGTTAGTTTTCAATTGCTGCACTTTGGAAAGTATTTCTATAATTTATACATCTTTACCTTGTTTCTCTAATGAAATACAGACACACACACACACACACACACACAGGCATCTGTGTCATTGGACATATATCACTAAGACAGAAATTCTTTTTCTGTCTCTACAGGAATGCTTTAATAAATGTGATGGATAATTGTGGTTGTCAACATGACTACATCTGGAATAAATGAACACCCAAGCATTTGGGCATTATCATGAACTATTTTCTTGATCATTTTAGGTATGAAGACCCACACTCTTCTTGGCTATACCTACTTTCAATCTACATAATAAAAGGAAATAGAACAAAAAGCTATTTACCTGTTTTCCTCACTTGGGCTGGAAAGTTCATATATCCTATTGCTATGGAATTAATATGTTAATATTAGAATCCAATTCTTTGGGTTTCCAACATAGGCTGAAGACAAGCAACTCTCTAGAAATCCTCCAGCACCAGATTGTGACTGCTGATACACTGAGCCTCATGGACTATACATCCACAGGATTCCTGGCTTTTCTATCAGAAGATAGCCATTATTGAACTACCTGAACAATAGTGCATAAACTACTGTGTATATGTGTGTGTACATATAAATATACATAAATATATAATAGAATAAATATATAATGATAAGAGTATCATTCATGTAGATATAATTCTATCCATTGTCTATCTACACACACACACACACACACACACACACACACACACATATATATATATATATATATATATATATATATATATATATATATATATATATATATATATATATATATATATATATGTATACACATATACATATGTTATGTCAATTATGCTCTATTCAAGAACCCTAACTACAACAATAAGCATCATTGTTATGATTTTATTTAACCCTTATTTTAGTACTCCAGTCTCAGGAAACACAGCTGTTTTTCTAGGATTAGAGAATTATTAAAGAGCCCTGGAAAGATCATTAATTTTCCCTACTCACCCCCTTTCAGGCCAGACTGCACACATTAATCACCCAAACTGATTTTTCCCCATCATGATGTGGTTAAAATTCATGTCTGCTTTGCCCCAAGGAAGAGATTTTGTCACAGATGGGTGAATTCAGCACTAATAACATTACCCTGTGTTTTTAGGAAACCTTTTGAGGGCAGAATAGCCCAATTTACACTGCCAATTTTACATGGATTTGGTTACTGATCAAGTTTAATTATTTCCTGTGTCACTGTAGAAAAACTCACACATCAACTTCTCAACTCACAATTCACATTCAAGCTAAGTGATCACCTGGCAAGCTTCTAATGCTGTTTGCATAAAGGTGACTGTAGGCCGGAAACCTCTACACTTCTGTACCTAAACCCCGTGAAGTCATGAGGAAATTGTAAGTGACCATTTCTGCTCAGAAGACACAGGAATCTGGGGTTACAATATGCCAGATGTTTATGCATTTGCTTCCTTTATTGTAGATTGCATTTTATTTATGCATATTTGTGTCTAAATAATTGTATTCACTGTTACTGCAGGTGCCCACAGAGGCCAGAAGGCAGTGTTAGATGCCCTGGAGCTGTAATTGCAGTTGTAAGTCACTCAAGGTTGATTCTCGGAGCCAAATTAAGATCTTCTGGAAGAGCAAGAAAAGCTCTCTACAAATGAGCCATCTATGCAATACCAAGAGGGTTCTTTAAAATTTCACTTCTAACTCTTTAAAAGTGACTTGGTGGAATAGAACTTGTACTTTTAAAATACTATTGAAGATACTGGCTTGTGATTAGCTATTTTTTCTAAAATATTCTATTATTTTATTATCACAAATAAAAAGGATTCAATGGTGTTGGGCTATGTGTTTATTCTCTGTGTGTGTATATACATATATATATGTATACATATACATATGTATATGTATATATGTCACCTGGCATCTGTTGTTCTTAGGAGTAGAGTCTAATATAGCCACACAATCTAATGGTGCCCATAGGACCCTTTCTTGGCTTTTCCTCTAGTCATAGAAGAATATGACAGTATGCTCTCAGCCAGTGAGGAATGTACTAGAACCAATGATGAAGTCCTGCTGCTAAACACAAACAAATATTTCTTCTGAGGACTAAGATTGTACTCTTTGGAAATTTATTTATTTGAGTTCATTGGCTTTGGCTCTTGATGCTTGAATAGATACAACATCCAACTAACAGCTCTTGGACAAGAATACATTCTTTCCATGTTGTTCTTGGAGGAGAATCTATGGAAATGATAAGAGTAACCATCACTCTCTTAGATATTTTTAAGTTAAGGAGAAGTCTACTGATTCAGCAAGCATTCTTTGGTACCCAACATTTGATCAGTGCAGTCCAAGCTTCAAAGACATAAAGAAGGAAGATGAAAAAAAAACCCAGCAGAAATTCTTTGTAATTAGCCTAAAATAATTATTATTTGACCAATGAGTACAAGAAAGGACAGCAGTTTAGATAACCCTGTTTTAGAGGTTGTACTTATTAATTATAAAATTATCTCAATTTAGAATCACCCAGAGGATACACTGAGTATATGAAAATGCTTCCAGAAACTTTAAGAAGTTAACATCCATTGTAAATGTGAACAGCACCTTCCCACGCCCTGGGATTCCAGGCTGAGTAAAAGGAGAAAACAAGTGGAGCATCAACATTCATGAATCTCTTCTTCTTTGCTACATATGCAATGTGACTAAGTCACCTCAACCTCCTGCTAGCTGCATCCTCTTGAAATAAAACCCCAAATAAACTTTTTCTCTCTTAGGTTGCCTCTTGCCTGTCCATTTGTTCACAGCAAGTAAAGTAACTAATACAGGGTTCAGTGCAATCAGCAGTTGCTTTGCATAGAACAGGTTTAGTGTTTGCACATGGCAAGAGTGACAAGTTTTAGCAATTAACAACCTACAGTGTCTGCTACAAGGACTCCAACATGCATGAGCAACACAGGCACAATATAGACCATGTGTAGCAAAATCTGAGATACAGAAGTCAGGAAGATTGACAAAGTTTTAATATCTTACAGGAATAAGTTCTGATGGAAACAGATGAAGCTGATGAAGTCTCTAGAGATTGTAGTCAAAACTATGATAACTCTCGTTGTAACTAACAGACTTTGAAAGCCTTCCTTGTGTACCAGGTAGGGACAACAGTGCATTAGGCATAGCTGCTGCCTAATGAGTATCCAAAAATAAGTTGCCTAATGGACTGTCATGCCCAAGCACCATTCCCATTAGTGATGTCCTTAATGTGTTCCTGCCAATGGATGGTATAAAAATAATGAGTATCTCCCTGTGCCTCTTTTCTTATCCTTATATATGTTTTTATTTTTACGACTTTGTTGCTGCAAACAGTGCCTTGAAAAGCAAAGGAATGCAGGGCTGTACAGAGAGGTAATGAGTCCATATTTCCAATGTTCATAAGATCTGTTTCAAATCATTAGAACGGTGTGAAAGAAAACACTCTATAGACCTGTGGCCTTCCTTTGTTGGGATGCAGGGGTTTCAAGTTGCTCTTTGATTTGTTGTGGGCACTGGTCTCTATGGCAATAATTCTTGTTCAAAAATATTTGTGTTAAGTGTTGTTTTGGTTTAAGTAGGAGCAATGAAGAAGTTGCGCTTGGCTATTAATTATTTCTTCATGGTACAAAACTTTTTGTGTTCCTTTTAATGGTAGGAATATATTAAGGCATTCGGATGATTAGTTAGCATCTTTAGAGATGCCATTGACCTTTAACCTACCATTAGTAAAGTTTTCATAGTCGTCCTATTTAATGTTTTTACTAATTGAAAACAGTTTTAAAAAAGAAAGTGTCCCTGCTTTTGTAAAAAAGATACTTTATGCACCAGGCCCTGGAATGACTCTAACAGTTTAAAACACAGCTAAATAGACATGAACTTTTTGACTAGGAAAAAGGTAAAAAGAGATCCCTAAGCTTGGTGTGGTAATACAGACATGTGCTCACGTTCAGGATTTGAGGGCAGGAAAATCGAGAATTAAGACTTTCTCTCAAACATCAGGAGCTCTGGAAAAAAGAAAGAAAGAAAGAAAAAGATGATCTTCAGTCAGAATGTCAGAGACTAGCAAATATTTTCTGCAAAGAGAAGATAGAAAATGTCTGAATCCTGTAGGCAACAAAACTTATCTTCACAGTGGGAGCAAGAAAGCAGCCATATTCTCTATCATCAATATTGGGCTTGTGATACAATAAACCTAGTTTAAAAAGAAAAAAAACAGGCACACTGCAGGACTCAGCCCATGGCTGAAGTTTGCCATTTTAGTCTGGGTTCTCTAAAGAAAGAGGCACTATGTGGAAATGGGTTCATGAAATCAGGGAAGCCAAGTAGTACAGGGTTCATAATGAAGCTGAAGAGTCCAGGAAGCCAGAGCTTAATTGACTCCATATGCACAACACTGAAAACTGTGGGAAGCTCTGGATAAGTATGAATGCCAGATATTGCAGCACTATACCCCAAACACAGCAGGAGCTAGAAAGTCCCATCTCAGAGAAAGAATCTGCCTCTTCCTGCCAGTTTAGTTTAGTTCAACCTTTCAGTGGTATTAGGTACCTATGGATGACAATGATCAACTTAATTTAGTCATTTAGTTAAAATGTAAATATCTTCAGGGACACATTCAGAAATAATATTTTACCAGCAACCTAGTAAACCCTTAGTCCACAGCTTTTAAATTGTGAGTAGCAACACAGAAAATACCACATAACCAAATGTGGTGTAATGTTAAAATTGTGGTTGACAATAGAAATTTTATGAATGTACAATGACCAAAAATACAGAAGCAAATGTGCCACACATTCAAGCTACTTCCAGTAGCACTCACCTCTGTGGTATCCTGCAAATTCCCTCCATCCTTGGTTCTGAACACAAAACAACTATACTATGAGCTATGAGTACTGTTACACCAGACAGCAGTGAGCACTGTCTGAGGTGTCTTGGCTCAGATTGAAGAACGATATATGTGAATACTGACAATGTTTTATTCAAACTTTCCCCTCTTATAGTAGCATAATAAATTGTTATAAAAAACAAAGAAACTTTTCATTGCTCCTGCAGTATCAATTATTAATTTAAGATTTAAATATTTAGAGGGAACTTAGATGAAATGTCCTACATTGGGGAGAGGGAAATTGTAGAGTCCACCTCCAGCAGAAAGACAAGACATGAAGTGAAGGATGGGGTTGCCATCGTATGGTCAAAAATCTGACCCATAATTGTTCCTGTTTGAAAAAACTGCAGGGATGGAAATGGAGGGGCCTGAGGAAAAGAAGTTCCAGCAACAGGCCCAAAGTGGGATCCAGCTCAAGGGGAGGTTCCAAGGCCTGATATATTACTGAGGCTATGGAGCACTCATAAAAAGGGACCTATCATGATTGCCCAATAAGCAGCTGACAGAGTCAGATGCAGATACTTGCACCCAACCAATGGACAGAAACTGCTAACCCCTGTGGTTAAAAAGGGGGAAAAGTGGGAGAGGCTGAGGAGGAGGGCAACCCTGTAGGCGAACCAGCAGTCTCAATTAACATGGACACTGAGATCTCTTAGATACTGAATACCAGTTGATATGAAGCCCCCAACACATAAATAGCAGAGAACTGTTAGGTCTGAGTTTAGTCAGAGAAGATGCACCTAACCCTAAAGAGACTGGAGGCCCCAGGGAGTTTATAGGTCTGGTGTGGTGTGGAGTGGGAACAACCTCATGGAGACAGGGAAGGGAGGAAATATGGGATGTGAAATAGTTAGAGATTTCTATAACTATTTTATGTATATATATTTGGAATTATGCAAACATTTCTTGTTTGGGAAATCCTAACCAGTGAAAACCTTTTAAGAAACTCTATGTATGTTCAAGTTGAACATTCAAATTGTTTATCACTTTTTCTATATCTTAAGATACCATGGAACAAGAGTTGTCAACCTCCATAATGATGTAACACTTTAATACAGTTCCTCATATCATGGTGAAACCCAGCTATAAAAATATTTTCTTTTCTACTTCATAACTATACTTTTACTACTGTCATGAACCATAATGCAAATATTTGTGTTTTCTGATGGTCTTAAGTGACCCCTGTGAAAGGATCGTTTGACCTCAGCAGGGATCACAGTTCACAGGTTGAGAAGCACTGACACAAGAGGTCCCAACTGCAGGAAACAAGTTCTACTTTATCAGCCTAGAGAATAAAGGGAGAAAAGTACATTATGAAAAGTTGGAAATTTAGAAGAAGGGTCCCTAATTAGGTACCCAGATCATTGAAGAGACAGTAGTTTGTATCTTTGAATGGGTGAAACGGAGTTGGTTCTTCCAGTATTTGGGGTTGAATACATCCCAGATTCTAGTAGAAAGAATTGCCATTTCCTGTATCATGATTCAGGTAGAAATAATGGATTCTCCCTTGGAATCAATAGCAAGGCAAAGGTCACCATTAGCACCCTCTATTGAGCAGGCTAACAATTGAAGTTAAAGTAAGCTGCAGAGTCACAAATTTCACATGGAATGGGGGCGGGGTGCAAAGTGGAAGTTGAAAAGCACCCAATGACGGGTCCATTCATCAGCCCGAGTGTACATTCATACCATTGTTTCTTGTTGAATTATTACCAAAGACTTCTCAGATGGAGTGCCATTACTACTGAGGAGTAAATGACAAATAGCAATCATGCTCATGAATGCCTCCCAAATCTCTTAACTGTTAACAATGCTAGGAGCAATTGCTGGTTTAGTATCCATAACATAAAGGGATCTCTCTCTCTCTCTCTCTCTCTCTCTCTCTCACTCAGTGTGTGTGTGTCTATGCAGATGTATATATATATATATATATATATATATATATATATATATATATATGTGTGTGTGTGTGTGTGTGTGTGTGTGTGTGTGTGTGTGTGTAATTAAAGTGCAGTTTTTGGAAAGAAATATACTTTAGTCTCAAACACAGCTCTAATTCTCATTGATTTTAAATATGTCTTTTATTATCCACTGGTGATAGCACAAGGTTGACAACACTTTTGGTCTTGCAGAGGACACACTGGTTTAGTTCCAATGGCTCTGATGACCACTTCTAGCCTCCTTCTAGCATCTGTATATGCATGGTACACATAAACTGAAGCAAACACACACAGATACACATACATTTCAAAAAAAAATTTTTCCAACTCTTGTTTTGAAAATAAGATATTATCAACTCCATATAAATAGTCTTTTCCTCCAGTTCTTTTCCTTTAGAATTTCACAAGCTGATGAAATAGAGAGGCTCTGATGTGTTTACAGTGCCTCATTTTGATTGATTGATTGATTGATTGATGATTGATTGAATGATCTATTGATTGACATGTAGTGAAGGATGCTGGAAGAATTAGGCAGGGCTATTCTGAGAAATACTCTTTGAAGATATTTTAAAAGTGAGGCAATTTGTCACTCAATAAAAATATGTCTACATGATACATGAAGTTTTGGCACTCCAAAATGACCAAATGGCTGCACATGTTGACAGCTTAAGTGTCTGTGTACATCTAGACAATGCACAACATGGCTTTTATTATTATAGTGTGTACTGAGCACTCTGGCATAATGACTCAGCCCCTTTCAGGTCTACTACTGCAATCTGCTTCGGTTTCAGAATTCTCTCCCTGAGGTTGTTTCAACATTTTACATACAAGTTGGTCTTTGACTTTTCTTGATTTTTTTT
This sequence comes from Mus minutoides, assembly GCA_902729485.2. Lineage (NCBI taxonomy): Eukaryota > Metazoa > Chordata > Mammalia > Rodentia > Muridae > Mus > Mus minutoides. Next base: position 331,224 of record LR750488.1, on the reverse strand, counting down.
TTTTTTTGATACTGCATGCAGCATTGTGCTGCTGGCACAAGTATCACTGTGGCATGGGAATTCCAAAGTTAATCTAAAACAAATCTCCAAGATATTAGGTGATTAATGATAGTGTGCAAGTATCTATTTATACAATGCCCTAAATATTTCATGCATTTTCTTTTACTGATGAGGGTTAATCTACACATCTCCCAGGGACTTTACATAAGTAAAGTGTACAATATCATTTCTTGTATTGAAAATCTTCATATATTATTTTGACACATAAATTTGGTATACACTAAAGAATTGTTATTTGTTAAAAAATAATCAAGAAGATTGGAGAGTAGTAACACAGTACAATGCTGTGTAAGATACTATATCACTGAGGCCATCTTGGGGAGTGGCAGACATAGTTTTTTCTGTTTCTTCTGGATATCTAAAACAAAATGTTCTCTATTAATTTATCCTAAAGAGACTAAGACTTAATATTAATGGCTTAATATTCGCAAGCATGTATAGATGCCAAGGACAAAGTATGCCATTTGTAAAATATATTCCTGAGAAACACAAGTGCATGTGAAATAAGCTATGCCCAAACTACATATAACTTGTGTTATTATAATAAGTGATTCTGAATTGCTAACTAGCTTCTGAGGTGTTAGTTTTCTTTCATCATCATCATCATTACTATTATTATTATTTATTGTGTGGATATGGATAGAAAGATGATGGTTTTGATCACTATGTCTTCTGTAATAGAGAAAAATCTGAGCCATCCTTTTATAGGAAAGTGGCTTAAAGCATACCACAACATTCACGTAATTTAATAACTCTGCTTAATGACCCTAAGTATTCAAAATTATGTAGACCTTGGAGGTGAAAATTTCCTACTAGGTTGAAGTGAACAGAGGTAAGAGGCTTCCTAGAGGCAACACTGTCACGCAGGACAGGCTTTTAACACACTATTGCTGTTTTTTGAGAACATTGGGTGACGGATTTATTAAGCAGGGTTGACTAAGCTGTTGATAATACATATGGCTTGAATTTGGAAAGCCAGAAATTTCTTGACATTGTGGACAAATAAGTGTGAAGGCACAAAAATCAAAGCCAGTAAAGGAGGACAGATATTTGACTTAGCCAGGCCTTATTTACCAACAGTTAACCTACCCTGGGCAGACATCTTTTCACAAGCTATTTTCACAAGTTACTATTTCCCCTCAAACACGCGTTAGAGTCTGATATTTGTTGTTGGGGGGAGGGTCTGTTTTTTGTTTGTTTGTTTGTTTGTTTGTTTTGCTCTGCTCTGTTTTTGGATTTTGATTTTATTTTTGTGAATTTTTTGTTTGTTTGTTTGTTTGTTTGTTTGTTTGGTTGGTTGGTTTGCTTTTGGTTTTAAGAGTGGCTGTTTGGATGCTTTTCTTTTCCCGTCTTTCCTTTTGCCTTGGAGAAAAGTGGACATTTGATGCATGGGAAATTTTTCTTTTCTCAGTGGAGCACACTTTCTCTGTATGGGACCATGTGTGAGCAAAGCTCTTAGAGGCCAGTGTTCCTTCTCTGTAGAAGGCTCTGGAGTCCCCACTGATCCTTGGCTGTTTTCTATGTATCAGCATGTGAAAGCTCTCCTTGGCAGTTTTACCCCCTCCACTTCAGTGCCCAGCACACCAATGCAGTGAGGATGGCAGCATGCTGACCAACTGGGTGGACAGACACCTGTCTCTTTAAAATATGACACTAACCTCAGGTCTTTTCCAAGGAGAGTGTGGGAATAAGAGGTAAAAATTCATCCCTGTTCTCAAGAGTGTTTACTATTTAAATACACTTGTCCTGCATTCTCCTCTATTGAGTTATATTCTTTCAAAGACGTGTTTTAGAACCACAAGTTAGGCTTTCTCCTCCTCTCTCAGTCAGAATGGCAACATGGGGTGTTGTAGTATTCTGTTTCATTTTGCTCTCTCTATAGCTCCGGCTGGCCTCAGGCTTATGGCTGTCCTGGCTTAGCTAACCACACAGCGTCACACAAGTGTTAATCACCATGGCTGGGGTTCTTTCAGCACTCTTGAGACACAGCCTTTACTTTAATTTGTCATTATCATAAGACAATTGAAATATAGTATTGGAGAAATGTGGTGTTGAGACCATACTGTGAGACATTTAGACATGCTAGCATCTTGATTTTATCTAGCCTTGTGTATATTATTGAATTGTTTAGAGGCTAGAGATGGATTCTTTAAGCATATGTGTAGAAGTTAAGGAAGCCTCTTCAAAGATTTTTAACTTCATACAAATCTCAAGTGCTAATAATTAAATTTCATGTAATGAATGCTGCTTATCACGTATGACCATGTGTCATGGACAGGGTAGAACTGGATTTCTCTCTCTCTCTGAATTAACATGATTTTTCAGATCTGATCTCATACGTGCTCATGCATCTGTGCAATGATAGGTAGTTTGTGTAAATTTGCAAGGCTCTTTTGAAAAGCTTTTCATTCTTCTCCACTCCATAGGGATAATAAATGCACACCTGTCTTTGAAGTAGAGTGGAGAGTGATCCCATGAACTCAAAAGGCCATTATGAAGGAATGTGAAATAAAAGGTGAAAAACTCGACTAACAACCTTTGGAGATGAAAATGTGTTTTACTGGGGAATTCCATTAACTGATCAAAGAGGCATGTGTGTGAGTACACATATTTATGCAGGTTTTTAAACTAGAAGTTTAAATTTGTCTTTCTGTGTGTTTTATCAAATGAGTTTACCCATCATCTCATTGACACCATCTCTCAAGACACATCAAAGCGGCTTGTCTGATGCCTGTCTACATTTCATTTCCTGGAGTTCCCATTTCATTAGAGTTTTGTCTGTTCACTGATGGATTCTTCTCTCTCTCTCTCTCTCTCTCTCTCTCTCTCTCTCTCTCTCTCTCTCTCTTTTAAGAGCAGCATTCTATTCGAAGAAAGAACGGACCATTCTGTTTTGATACCAACAAGAATTTCCACTAATGACATTGAATCCAGAAAGAGAAGTGTTCCTTCCTTCAAGACCAGGGAAGCTGGACTATAGCCTCATCTTGCAGCCAAGAGACAGTCCAGCACTTTTCAGTGTTTTACTGATCCAAAATCTGCATCAAGCAGAGTCGATGCTCAAAAGTACCAATGGATGTTGAAGTGTTGAGAAACAATGCTAGCATGTTAGATGGGTTAATAGTAATAAAGTGCTGCTTCCTAGGGTAGAATACACACTGTGATAGCTCTGAGGACAGAGATAGTATATAGGGTCAATCTCCCCTCTCCTGGTAGATACTGTGTACAGAAAGGCATCCATTTGACCTCAGATATCCCCATTTAGACATAAGTAACAGGACTGACAGAATTTTTAATTTCACCCCCCACATGTCTATAATAAATCTTTAACAAGATGGGAATATAACCAGGACAAAGGACACAGATAAAGCGATAAATGGGTGGAAGCTATTTCTAATATCCCAAATTTTCACAGGCTTTGCTCATTAATGATACTTTCTTCTAATTAATCCTAACTACTCTGCTGGGTTAATAATGATGCAGAGGTCAGCATAACATTTGCCTAAGAGTGTCACAAAATTCTGGAGGCATTCCATCCATTTTCCTTGAAATTTCCATGAACTTTCTTGAGCAAATTTCATGAGTAGTGAAATTTGCAAGTCATTTTGGACTCCCCTTCCCCCAGTTTCGTGCTAAGCCTGGACTGAGCAGAGTGTCCAGGTCTGACCTCATGTCCTTTCCGAGGCATTGCATATTTCTCTATTACAAAGATTTCAAAAGTAGATACTCCTTACTTGTGGGACCTAGATTGTTTGGTATTTATCACCACTTATATGGAAAAAGAAACTGTCTTATTAAGACTATTACTGTCCCCTTGGTCATGCAAACCTTATATGCCCCAGTACAGGGGAACGCCAGGGCCAAGATGTGGGAGTGGGTGGGTAGGGGAGCTTGGGAGGGAAGGGTATAGGGGACTTTCAGGATAGCATTTGAAATGTAAATGAAGAAAAATATCTAATAAAAATTGAAAAAAAATAGACTATTGCTGTCACATCCTTCCTTCTGTGCAGGTGCCGGTATCAGCAAAATATAAGTTAACCACCAAAGCCTACCAGTGGATATAATCACAGCTTGCATGACCAATACCCTAGGGGATGCTAATGGTGCCATACATATTATTTCCTTGCACAGAACTCAGTGCACAGGTGTGTACTTGTTTGGTCTAGTGCCACTTGTCCTCGAACCAGGTTAGATTGATTCACGATGAAGTTCTCCTGCCTTGTCTGCTTTTATCACCTGAAGAAAGTAAATTTGGGTTACAGTGACAAGCTGAGGAAATTCTAGAAAACTTAAGAAATAAACTATTGAGCATGTCAGTATGATTATACCTCCAATACTTTGTTTCTGAAAAAGAAAAAAGAAAAAAACAAAAAACAAAGAATGTTGAAAGCCAGGTCTCTTTCCTCCCAGGCCTCCCATCGGTGTGGTTTCTTTCAGGGCCATGTTTCAAAAGTGTCATGAAGCAAGCCTTATTTCAGGACTATACTGAGGGGAGGCTCTCTTACCTGGCGGCCAGATCTTTCCAGTGAGAATTTCAATAGGTGAAATGGAAATGATCAGTTGAGCGTCTAGGAGCATTATAATAGAAACATCATCTCCAGTGACAGCCTCACATCTGTTTCCCTTTCTAATTACAAGTACAACACTCCCCTAGACACCCAGCTCCAGCAGCAGGGGTATAAATCACAAGCACAGAAAAGCTGCACACAACAACGTGGTTCCGATTTTCATAGTTGCATGTGCCTTGTATTCAGAGTCCCACACGTGCTTCAGTTCTGTGCCTGTCCTGTATCAGACGAGATTTGGCAGGATGGAAGGAGCGGAAATAGAATTTCTACACTAGCCATGCATTTCTCCCATGGACGTTTCCAAACATTTTATACAAACACAGAGAGAATCGGGGAGGTTAAAAAAAAAAATCCAACTGAGAGAAAACAGCTCTGCAAACTTTTCTCAGACATTTGTCAATAAATATTTATTAAATCCTATGATGTGACAGGTTTGGTACTAGCCTGGGGGGACACAGGAATAAACAAAACAGATACTCTTAGAACTGACAGCCTAATTCTAGAAAGACACATTAAAGATGATTGCGTGCAGAAATACATAATTATGGCTCTGATGCTTTCCTGAAAGCAAAACTTCAGTGCTCTACAGCAACACAATAGTCACAGAGATGAAAAGTAATTCCAACAAGAAAGAAAGTCCCGAAGGAAACGGTGAAGGACTGTCGGGAACATTTCTCAGTTGCTGCCCATCAGAAACTCAAGCAGGGTCAGCTTCCTAGGATTTCTCAACTTCTGAAAAGTCTGTAATTTGAAACAGAAGACAATATGAAGAATACTATTGAGTGCATATATTACAGGTTTGAATTTGAAAAGTTTCAAACAAAGAATAAGAACGCTTCATTATTCATATGTTAGCTCTTATACCAAGAAGAAATATGAGTCATGTTGGTAAGTGTAGAATGGTTGGAAACACAGAAAACAGACTCAGGAATATCTTGTTCCAGATACATGGGAAGAATTCTTATGACAACCAGAACTAGGACATATCTTACATGCTTTAGGGTTGTTGTCATTCCTTGAAAAGAAGAAAACATGTTGTTGAAACAACATGGGAGAATTGTGTGTGTGTGTGTGTGTGTGTATATATATATATATATATATATATATATATATATATATATATATATATAAATAACATGTAATATAACCATATATATGTGTATTCTAATTTTTACGTGAATTTATGCCGGTGTGCACACTACAAATACTGTATAACCTACCAATATACTGTTCAATTTAAGCCTATTATGTATTGCATTGACAGATGAAAGATTGTACATACTAGTTAGATTTCTATTGCTATAATAAACACTGTGACCAAAAGCAAGTTGAATGGATTCATTTGGCTTAAAGTTATACTCCATTATGGAGAGAAGCCAAGGCAGGGACTCAAGATAGAAACCTAAAGGCAAAAACTGAAGCAGAGGCCAGGGAGGAAAATATTATTTACTGGGTTGCTCCAGATGATTTTCTCAACTTGCTTTCTTATAAAATCTAGGGTCAGGGATGGCAGATTCATGGTATCTAGCTTATAAATCAGACAAACCTAGGTTTACATACTAACTCTATTAGATGCCAATTATGGTTAATGCTTATAAATTTCATGTTCATGATTATAAATTGAAGACGAAATTATAATTCCCCATTTATGTGTACCAGGATATTTTCCTACCTCAACTAATGTGATCAATGAGGCCCATCCTTAATCAAATTGAGAATTTCCACTGACCATCACAGTAAGCAACTTAAATGACCAAAACACCCACCAACATCCAAGATAAGTCTTTAGCACTGTGATGTGAAGACATTTTTCAGTTTCTTACTTCCTCACTATAAGAACTATAAGGAACAGCTGGTCCTCTTCTGCTGCTTATCACTGCTTCATAAAAAGACACTGGGGGCCTCCCACCTCTGCCTACTTTTCTCAGTTATTAAATATAAATTTTATATCATTTAGCTTCTTTGTAGTGTGCTTTAACTCATATTGTATCTGCCTTGTTTCCCTGTGCTCCACTTTCCTTCCTTGTGTGTGAAGAACCAAAGTGAATGTCATGCCCTGTGCTTTAGACCTGCCTAACTTGGCATGTTTTGACATGTAGTAGTGTAAGAAGTTAAAACTAGAAAAACCATCTAAATTATATTGTTGGGTAATGTGTTGTCTTTTACTGAAAAGTGGAGTAGTGCTTGCAGATTCAGCCATAGGACCCAATTCACTTGGCAGAGGATTTACTTACAATGTGTTACAAATATCTAGAGATTTCTTTTATTTATTTATTTAGTTAGTTAGTTACTTAGTTAGTCAGTGGGTCATTTACTAACGGTGTCTTTTTCTCTTTATATTTCTTTAGAAACATAAAAGAGGACTAAAGTAACAATTGTTTAAACTGTTTTGAAGAAGCAAACCAAAAGCATTGTGACCCACACTACATGTCTGTGTCCTTTCTCCACTCTCCAGCAGGCTCTTTTGTCACCTGAACTTCCTAGAAATTTAGCACTGGAAGAAGCCTGAACTAAAATCAGTGTTTGTATAGACGTGCAGATGAAAAGATGGTGTGTCACAGGGAAATGAATTATTGCATTACCTCTTGGAAACTCCCATTGCTCAGGTTTAAGAAAGCCTGAAAAGTTTGGCAGTGATAAAGAGGTTCAAGTCACTCTCATAGATGTTTGTCACTGTTAGCTCATTGAAGAACTCTTTTAGCGGCTCACATCTCCATTGGATATGTGTTCCAGTAGAATATGCTTTAAAATGCTAACTACACTAAACTTCATCATTCTCAAGGAAATAGATCCAATTCTCAGTCCTTTCATTTTTACTCCTTAGAAAATTTCGGGTTTTTCTCATGTTTGCAATGAGTAAAGCCACAAATGTGACATATTGACCCACATATGAATGCTATCTTTGCCCCACAGTTGAACTTAGCTGACTGGCCATGCTTCCACACACATTCAACAAGCACAAGTGTAGATTGGCGTTCATTTCTGTGAGGTGTTCTGCCCATATTCTTTGTAAACTTGCTCTAGCAAATGTGGCAAGGCAAAATATACATTCCTCAGGCCATGTTCATGTCCATTGTTTATTCTCTCTCTGTCTGTGTCTGTTTCTGTGTCTCTCTCTGACTTTCTCTCTTTGTCTCTGTCTCTCTCTGTCTGTCTCAGTCTCTGTTTCCTGTGTGTGTGTGTGTGTGTGTGTGTGTGTGTGTGTGTGTATATATATATATATATATATATATATATATATATATATATATATATATTTNTATATATATATATATATATATATATATATATATATATATATATATATATTGTTGCAAATGTTCATGTGCATATATGCACCTGCATATGAAAGTCAGAGGAAAGCTTTGAGTACTGTTCCTCAGATCCATCTACTTCTTTCTGGTACATAATCTCTCACTGGACTAGAACTTATCAAGTGGGCTAGTCTCAATGTCTAGAGAGACTTTGAATTCAACTGTTCTCATGTCCCTAAAACTGGGATCTCAAGGATGTGCCATAATACTTTTTAGCAATTTTTCAACATGTTGTTGGAAGATTGAACTCAAATCTTCAGAAGAACCTTGCAGGCACTTTTGTGATTGAACTCTCTCCCCAGCCCCAACCTTGTCTTGTCTTTGGATGTGTATTTATACAGCAAGCTGCCCAGGCTCTGCCATAGTAATGTGGGAGGAAATGACAAAATGTCAGGTTACCAAGAAGTTATAAAATACCTCAAGAGTTGATCAATATTCATTTATGAATGCACTAGCAGACATATATCTCCTTTTCAGCTGGCCATTTTGCTTCCCAGCAAAAGCCTCACAGAAGAGAACTATAAAAGTTCTTTCACATTGGCCTTGGCAATGGAGGTGAGGGAGAGTATTGATTTGAAGAAGTAGGTCACATTTTTATTATTGTGTGTGACCCACAGAAAGTGTCTTCATTTCCTCCATAAAGAAAAACTCATTTGACAAATCACTGTGAGACACTCACATAATGGAGGAGAGCTATATATTGTCCAAAATATGAATGGGAAATACTGGCAAATTGATTTTCTAGGTTGCTCTGACCAATCTGCTTTTCATTAGTTTTACCAGCATAAGTACTACATATATAAAAAACGAGAGGTGTTTGTGTATGTGTGTTTTCACATGCTATTTTGTTTCAATGTGATTTATCATATGATAACACCCCAAAAGTGGTGGCCTTCCAATGAAGGGGGAAGGGAAAAATAATGATCATTCTCCTGTGGGTCCCCAGATGGAATTACTCCATTTCCCCAAGTCAGCAACTCCTCTGCACACATCTGAAGCACTAAAGTTAGTTCCTGAAAATATCGCCTGCTGGTTAAATCACCCACAATGGATAGGCCCTTAAAGAGGTAGACAGGCTTTGAAATTTATTGCCACATGCCCATACATCTTTCCAAGGCCTGCAAGACTTTAAAGTCTTCCTCAAACAAGATTTCCAGTGTTTGTCCCTGCAGAGGGCAACCAAGATCCATGCAGCCTGCCAAACACATGCTTATACCTTCAAGAAACAGCAGGGATTTTCTTGTGTAACTCTTTGCAAAACTTTTACAGTTGACCCAAGCCATGGAAATGGCTTGAAGCTGAATCATATCTCACTTTTACTTAAGAGTATACACCACTGCTTGGGAGAGACAAGTTTGGTGGATAGACATTCCTTTTATGATGAGGTTGTTCTGACTTCTAGTCAGTTTCACATACCCAGAGAAATTCTCACACACATGTACAGGCATCCAGTTTATCTGTCCTTCAGGCATCACTTGCTCATGGTATGCAAGCAGAGTTTTGTGGACAGCTCAAAATTTGTCCCTACCCTTCACAGGTCCTATAGACCATTGTGCAACAGGTTTGCTTCCATCTTTCACTTGTTTTTGTGAGCTCTATTCTGAAGAAGTCATAAAGATGGTAACTGGAAAGCAGAGTCCAAAAATCTATTTCACTCATATTCAAAATTTCCATCTGAGTCTGTCCAAGGTCTGTTGGTTGGCACTACTTACAGCACAGCCTGTGATATTTAAAGGTTACAGAACTGCTAGCTTCTTTCTTCCGGTCAATCCCCTGCACACACACCTGTAACATGTGAGAACTGGCTGGCTGCAGGATGACCCTTCCTAGGGCTACTTTTTGGTCTTTTATAAGGAGATAATATCAACTACTCCCAATGCTGGGAGTCATCACCATGTGAGAAACCATGAAATTTCAAATGTAGTTCATTAGAGACTTCACTCTCCCCTTATGTGAGCTCGGAATCCTGCCTTTCTCTTTCTATTGGTGTGTATTTCAAAATAAACATACCTGTGCATAGCTTGCAAACCACTCTTAATACACATTAACTTTGTCTTTGGTATCTTTTAAGTTTAGACCCAGAAGGAAGCACAGGAAGAAACTGCAGCCTGAGAAGTCAGACCACTTTATATCAGGATTCCAAAGTGCTATCTCCATTGGAACCACCTGGAGGTTCGTGGGATACCTGGCCATATAACAGGGTGGTCAAGAGGAAATGCTGGTGCTGGACCCTAACACATCTGGCATGTTAGACTTATATACTGACCTCTGAGAACCGTTACCTTAGATAATTTTGAAACTTTTAAGAAAATATTTTGATATAAGATAGTTTAAGCTAGGCCAGGTGGCACATGCCTTTAATCCCAGCACTTGGGAGGCAGAGGCAGGCAAATTTCTGAGTTCGAGGCCAGCCTGGTCTACAAAGTGAGTTCCAGGATAGCCAGGACTACACAGAGAAACCCTGTCTCAAAAACAAAACAAACAAACAAAACAAAACAAAACAAAAAACAACAAGAAAGATAGTTTAATTTACTGCTTAGTAAATTCATCAAGTATAATATATACTTCTCATAAAATTGAAACTTTAAGAGATGTAATTTACCCATGAAATCTGTTGCTAAATATACAACAGTCCAATTCAGTTCACTGTTCAAAAATATTCTTACTATATAATATTTTAATTTGCTGTGTTTGGTTCTTATCTCTTAGAAGGCTATTGTTTTCTACTGTGAGAGAGAAAGGGAGTGGATCTGGATGGGAAAGAGGTATGTAAGAATTTGAAAAGGTAGAGGAATGTTGTGTATATTGTATGAGAAAAGGATACATTTTTAAGAAATGTCAAGGTAGGGGGAGAAAAAGAAGAAAATTAAGCATTTTATTTACCTTAAAATAAACCCTTACTCTCTTTTTGGAGAGACTAGAATATCTTCCTTTATTCCTGTTTTATTCCATTGGTTTTGACTCCTGCTTAGTTAGATATAATACTTTCTCAATTTTTTTAAAGCAGCTTCTCTGTGAACTTAGCCCACATATTTTGTGTATTCCTTATGCCATAGTCTCCAATATAGTATAGAATTATATAGTTGGATTCTGAATGTGTGTTCACGTACACAATGTTCTCAGTCTCTACCAATAATGGGGCAAAATTGGTTAAAATAATAATAAAAATATGTAGCTATATGAATGTTGCATTATCTCCTAACCCAAACAGTAGAGCTGACATTTACACAGCTTTCTCCTGTTAGATCCTATGAGTGAGAGAGAGACAATATAAAGTATTGAATTCAGTGTATGCATCAACTCTACAAGAATACAGGATCTTTTCTCTAACTGAAGTCCATACCTTCTGGCATGGCCATTTTTTCCCTTTAATTGCTTCTTTCAGAAAACACAACTTCTGCACACCCAACCATAATGTGTTCAGCCTAAGCAGAGACATCAGAATATTTACTCAATCTAAAATAACAGCCTAGAAATATCTCCCACAGAGTGAGAATAAACTCAAACCGTATTTTGTCACTGAATGACCCACTTTTTCCCTGACCTAAGAGTTTAGTTAGATTAGCTTTGTTTTGTTCATCCCTGCTCCCATGTGGCTACGTTCAGGGTATAATTTAACTCTTGAAAATAAATGAATATACCATTTTCAGTCAAAGTGTAACTTCCCTTTTTGCTTTGTGGTTTGATTTATTTTGGGTTGTAGGTATGGAAAAGGAACAGATAATAGACGTGCAGAAACCATCTTAGCCTGCATTAAACAGAGGTAGTTCCTGCTCAGACACCAACCACATGAGCTTGCTTCTGAGACAATAACAACTGTTGGTTTTCAGTTCTTAAATAGGCTAATCATTCAATAAATGTAAGTGTAAACATGAGACTATTTTATAAAATAAAATTCCTAGATAAGGGAGAATAGCTGAAGCAAAAAAAAGAAGAGTGTAAATATTTGATTCCCTGGGAGTTGAGATAAGGCTATTCATTAATTTAGAGAGGAAAGCTGAGAGGTCTTTGGAAGTAAGTAAGGAAGCAAACAGGTCATTGATTACCTTCACTTAATGCAATCTGAAAAGTCAAGGACCCAGCTTTTCACTTAGCCAGAAAGAAGTAGCTGAGTGCTTGTTCAGTCTTCAAAATTAAATCATACAATGCTTTCAGTAGTAAAGATAAGGAGGACTTATGGGGGAAAAAAAAAGCATAAACCAAAAGGCATGCCAAAGACTATCCTATTGCATGTTAGATAGTAAATGGCCTTAACAATGTGATCAAGAAGTCTTTCGAATACTTTATAAGGAAGGACATGTGTAGCAAAAGATAATGAAGACATATGAGGGGCAAGGAATAAGACAGGTTACAAAATCAAAGAAACTGTTCATAGATACATCAACTCTGAGAACACCCACTACAAATGGTTGCTAAAAGAAATAATAATGAGAGCATATATAAATCATCCCAATATAATGAAGCTAAGCAAAATTAATTGTTTTTTCTTACCTTTCCCTGGCAAGAAAATAGCATTATAACAATGTCTCCTCCGGGAAGATTTGAAACTGAACACTCAAACTTTATATTTTACGACCAGTAAATATATGAAACTATGCTAAATGTTACTCAGAAAATATAAATGAAGGGTAATATCTTTTTGTTCATATGCTGAAATATTTTCATAAGGTTTCATAAGGTTCAATTATCCATCAAGTTCCAACAGATCCATTCATAGGATAGTGTTTGTGTCAGCTTCATTTCTAGTAAACTCCCACTGGGGGAAAAAAACACAAATATTCAGCAGTATTAAATAGAATGAACACCTTCTAGCATAGAACTATAACAGAACTTATGCAGCCATAAAAGAATGGAGCACTAATATATATGGCAGCAGGAATGAGTGTCATAAATACAATGAGTGAATAGAATCATATCCTCATGGGTGTCACATCCCATATTTGCTACTTCTGTGGAATTTGGGAAAAGGTAAAACAGAAAAATGTTTTTTCTTGGGGTGCACACGCCCTGCAAGTCAGGCAGTGAACCCTTTAGAGTGCTAAGAATCTTCTATACCTTGAGCTATGTGTGGCATAAAATGGCTTACAATATGTAAATATTCAGCCATGTGTAAATTTACAATATGTAAATATTTGCTTTTATGATCTGTGTACCTTTAAATTTATAAGTGGGTTAACAAATTTAAAAATGTTTGTGTTTTACGTGTTTGTGGATATTCATTAAAACTATATCCAGTATATGTATAAACAATATGCCTCCATTAACACTATATCCAATATATGTATAAACAATATGCCTCATGTCCATTGCTTTAGATTCAGCAGAATCATCCTCCTCCAAAAATTCATTAGCTAAGGCAATTTTCATGAGAAATCTTTTTCATATTGAGGATCTCAAACCCACAAATCTAAAATCTAAAATGCTCTGATAATTGAACATTCTGAGAGCAAGTATAAAATTCAAATAGTTTAAACTTCAGAACTTAGGTCATGGTGCTGCTCAGCTGTTAATGTCTACGAAAATATTTCAAAATGTGAGCAAAAAAAAAAAAAAATACTCCATACTCTGCTCTCAAGCATTTACAGTAAAAGTGATTCAAGTTCTGCCCTGGTTAAGTTTATCCATAGAGACCATTCTGCTCACTGTACTAAGAGTTAAGGGACAGAGCTGGATTAAATGACAGTCTGCCAGTGCCATGGTTAATTTTAATTGTCAATTTGACACAATCTGGAATGATATGGAAAAATAGTTTTAATGAGGAATTGTCTAGATCAAGTTGGATCATGGGTGTGTCTGTGGGAAATTGCCTTGATTGTGTTAACTGATATGGGAAGACTCAGTTCACGTTCTGAGGTGGTTAGGGCATTTTCCAGTGTTGGGTCCTAGACTGTATGAGAGTGGAGAAAGCAATCATGAATGTATTTGCTTCTCTCTGCTTTTGACTGTGTGTGCAATGACAGGTTAGCTGTTTTAAGTTCCTTCTACCTTGACCTTCCTGCTATGATGGACTGTAAATAAATCCTCTCTGTTCAGGCAGTACTTTTTGACATGGTATTTTTCCTAAAGTGACAGAAATGAAACAAAGATGTCCCATGAGTGGCATAAGGCCTTACTAGGGCCATCAGTCATAATCAGAGCACATCACAATAACAAGTATTCAGTTGGACCAGAATCAATGTGAAGATATTTTTATTATTATTTGAATATATGACATATTTCTCCTCCTGTTCTGACTTTTCACTTCAGATGATAATACCCGTAGATTTCTTTGCATTCCATATATTTTTACATATGGCAACATTTCTGTGAAGAATATAATGTGTGATGCAAAGAAACTAGGAAGAGGTAGTTAGTAAAGAAGGAGGAAGAAATAGTTGTGAAGGGGAAAGAGAAATAATGAGGGAAATTTAAGTCAAAGAGGGATAGGAGCAGGACAGTGGAGGAATGAGGGAGGGGTGACTAACACTACTGAGAAGCCATATGCAAACCTAAGATTTTATAAGCATCATACATAAAGCCATATGCAAACCTAATATTTTGTGTTATATGAAATATATATATATATATATATATATATATATATATATATATATAATTTCAAATAAATAATTTTATTAGCTTTACTCTATATAGATTAGGCTTTTCCAGAAGCCATGGTTTACCCTCCCTGCAGTAAAAAATAGTGTAGGAAATGGACCAGGGAGATATGTATAGGTCTGAGAGGAGTTAGGGGAGGGGATGTCAATGAAGATGATTAAAATGCATTGTTTGCTATCCTTAAAAATTAATAAAACCATTTTTAAAAAGAATATACTGTAATCCTCAGTGCTTGTCTTTTCTCCTCACTGAACTACTTCACTAAGATTGACCATGACTTATAGATCATGTGCAATCACTTTATATTTTTTACCTAAGAAAAATATATCAATACTAAAGATTTATTTAAGACAATCTCACTTTGGACAAAAACAACATTGTGAGTGAAACGCAAAAGCAAATAAACAAAGAAAGTGAAGATAAGATAAACTACTCCCTTTCCTGATTTTTATGCTTTAGACTTAAGCACTAACTTGGCCTTTTCTGCTAGCAGAAAGTATCTATACCATTGTCCCTCACAATGAGAACTAGACATGCTGAAGGAAGGAACAACTGTAACTGACATAAAAAAAGAAAGGGTTAAGAACTGGTACACACAGCAGACACCAAGAAGACACCAAGCCCATCAGCACTGTCTGGAATTGCAGGGTGGCTTGCTGTATGCGTAAGGCACAAGGTTGGGCCTTCACTCTTCTTTGATCACACTCATTAGACCCAGAAGCTTCATAAGGGAACACAACTTCCTGGGCAGACTCCTCAGTCCATTGCAGTGTGTCAAGTTAAAGCAAGGCCACATGTCAGGGTGCTATTTGCTCTCAAAATATGAGCTGTAAACAGTTTTAGCCAGAGATCATTAGAAGATTTCCGAATGTTTGAAGAAATGAAAGCAAACAGTTGTTGAGATTTCCACATGGGCTTATTACTCTTCTCCGTTTATTTTTGTTTTCTTTAAGCGTCTGCATCTGCCAAATACGTTAGCCTACTTAGATCTTCAGACTGAACTCTGACCCATGACCTCACTTCACTTGAAACCAGGCCTCTCTCATTTGGGAGAAGTGCAGAAGTACTGTGAGATTGAAATTCAAATACTCTTGCTTTCCCTGCAAGTATCGCTCCTCTCTTGTGCAAGTTAAACAAGCCAGAGAAACCCCCATCCCCTATCAAGGGTAGGGCTCTAGTTTAAGGGTAATGGATTGGGTCAATATTATTTGCACCCTGTATGAAGACGTGATTGTTCCCATCTGGCTACAACCTGAATAGGGCTTGAGATGATTAACAAGGCAGCTAATAAAATCATGGTAAGAACGGGAAGAAATGAGGTCTTGACCTATCTCAAAGTTTTCAGGCAGGCAGGAAAGCCACCTTATTAATAAAGAAATGTGAGAATGTGCACTCCAGCTGCAGATTCAGAATAACTCACCCAGCATAAGTAGCAAACGTCAAGAAGTGTTACTGCTCTACAGTTATTCTAAAGATAATATGAATTAAAAGAAGGAAGAGATGTCTACACACACACACACACACACACACACACACATACACACACGCACACGCACATGCACTTACATGCTAATTTGAATATTTTGCATGTAATTCCTTCACACAGATAGACAGGCAGACAGACAAAAGACAAGGAAACAATAATATTAAAAAATACTTTTATACTCTTCATATTCTGTTCCTCCCCTAGCCACTTTATATGATGAAAACAAAGTACATGTGTTTAATGGCTAAAATTCTTATGCTTAAGGATAAAAATAAAGCCACAGTAAAGATGTATGACTACTGAGAGGATGGAAGACATTTTGGCTATTGAGTTTTCATGAAATTAATATCTTGTGGTAAAAATATACCCAGCATTGACTGCCCTTCAGATGAGTTTTTTACATCCTGTGGCTTCACTACATGCAAGTGCATAAGGAATGCCCAACACCTAATGTGACACAATAATAGAAACTGAAATTATCATTAGTGAGCCTAATAGTAGTGCTACAAGTAAGTCACACAGAGGTTTGAAGAGCTAAAGAAATACAAAACATGCAATAAAAATGTTAAAGTACACTAGGTTTTGTTTTTCTTTTTTTTTTTTAATTTTTTTTTCAGGAATGACTTTTTCTACTCTTATACCCATGTTGTGAAAAATAGTAAATGCATTCTGGAGTCAATGAGATTAAAATGTATAAAGTGGGTAAACGCTTTTGCTTTGATTTCCTAATCTACAACAAAACAATGGTGGAATTAACCAGTTAAGGCAATTATTACAAATGCTTATTTAAAAAAAATATTATTTTCACACCCCCAAGGTTTCTTTTCAAACTTCAAAATGAGTGTAGTCCTTTCCTTCATGTTCAAGAAGCAGGTTGTATTGCCTAGGAAATAAGAGAACAAAGAGGTAAATGAGGTAAATGAAGTTCTGATTCAGGAGATTGTTTCAAAGACTTGTCTTCTTGGCTCAGGCTGAGAATCACTGCTAAATTACACAAGACTCTGCTACAACACTCTTTTCTTGCTTTTATTTTATATTAAATCAAGATGAGTAGTCATGGTCTTGCAGGAAAACACAACCCTCAGATCCAGAGCCTGCTTTACTGTAGATTGTAACTGACAACACTCTAGAAAATCTGTTTTCTTCCCTAGTGCCGAAAGGAGTGACTTCGATAAAAAAACAAGAATCATTCCAGATAAGAGCAGGAAGAAGCTGTTCTCCGAAAGGTGCTTTTGTTTCCACTTAGTCTATCCTGAGGACACTCAGCTGGTTTTGGTCAGCTCATGGTGATCCTTCACTTGTGCACTGGTAACATTTGAAGGAGTTTCCCAACTTTGCTTTTAAATGTGGGACTCTGGTTGACAAACCTAAATACTGCATTGCATTTCAGTTTTCTGTCCCACCGTGGTTATGCATTCTGATATCCATACCTTTTGGATAGCCTCCTCTGTAAAGATAGGTTAGCCTGCAAGTTGTTTTGGTTAATCAAATACGGTAAAAGTGTTGATCTCTGAACCTCAGAACAAAGTTCTAAGAAGTACTTGTGGCTTCTCATTTTACATTTCTGTGAGCACAAATTCTATGTAAGATGTAGAGCAACCCAGCTGAGAAATCATGAGCTGTGGCCATATAAAAGCAACACATGAAAAGCTGAATCCCAGAAACTGATTATTCTAGGAAAACGGTCAAGGCCAACTAAAAGACACCATAGGGATTCTCTGCATGTCTACTGTCTTAGTTACTTTCTTATTTCACTGGAGTCAGTTGCAGGAAGGTGGTTGATTACGTTACAACTGTTTCCAGGAAGGAGAGAGTAGTGATAATACTTTCTGCTTTTTACATAGTCCAAACTCCAAGAGCATGGAAGGAAGTAATGCAGTCACTGTTAGCCACATTGATTTCCAAGGCACATAAATAAAACAGCTGATAGATAACTTAGCTCCAGAAGATTCTCTAGTCACATCATGAAAAATAACAAAAGCATGATGATTCCAAACGTGAGCTAAATAGTGCTGATACCGGTAGAAGGACAAAAATGGATGAACAAAACCCTAAGAGGCCTCAACCCTACACAAGAGACGATAGGCGATTGTAATAATATGAATGAAAAATGGCCCCAACATGCTCATAGGGAGTGGCACTATTAGGATATGTGGCCTTATTGGAGTAAGTTGGGCTTTGCTGGAGGAAGTGCGTCTAAAGGCGATGGTCTTGGAGGTCTCAGATGTTTAACCTGAGTCTCAGCGGCACTCAGAATGTTCCTGCTGCTTTCAGATCTCAGTGTAGAACTCTCAGCTACTTCTCCAGCATCATGTGTGCTTGCACACTGTCATGCTACACAAATAAGGGACTGAACCTTTGAAACTGTAAGCCAGTCCCAATGAAATGTTTCTCTTTGTAAGAGTTGCTGTGGACATGGTATCTCTTCACAGACATAATAACCCTGACTAAGACAACAACTAAGAAAAGTTGACCGCAAGAGAGCTTGTCTTCCCCAAAGAAGAATACACTAAGTATTGTCCAGTGTCAAACATTCAAGACTGAAAACATACATCTAAGTAACCTTTTATGGGCTGAGGAGGTTATCTTGAGGAAATATATGTAGTTGAATGGTTTAGCAGTTAGTGAAAAAAAAAGGCCATGAGTTTAAAATAGTATGGTGTGAGGAGGACTATTTGTCAGGGTTTGGAAGGAGAAAGGGGAAGAAAGAAATGTAATTATATTATAATCTCAAAAACTAGAAAACTAATTTAGAACCTTTATGTTTCTTGTTGTGGGAAATATTTAAAATAAACCGACATGTTCTTGGGACCAACACGTTCTTGTGCATGCACTGGCATGCCATGGCTGACCTGTTTTATCTTGTGGAGACACTGACTCAGAACTCCAAAATCTCTCCACCCAGCTCGCTAAGTTCTCACTGTCAGGGTGGGTACCACACCAGCACTGTGTTTCAATACCCCCACAGCTTTTTTGGTGTACATCTGGCAAAAACCACACTTTGCTGCAGTACCTTTCTCTCTAGAACCCAGTGGAATTGCTGCAAGAAGAAAAATACCACACAGACTTAGCAGAGATAAAATGATAACGCAATCTCTGGGTGCAACAACTAAAACCTCATCTTGGAAACCTTATTAAACCTGATTCCTCCTGTAGCAAATCCTGGCCGATCCTCCATGATACCAGGAAACTCTCGAAGCTACATCTTGTCCTAGTGTTATTCCCATTCCAAATGCCTCTAACCCTCTCCTCCTTCTTGTTCCTCTGTGCAAACCGGAAGTCCCGCCTACTCACCCAGTGACTGACTTCTTTATTCATTAGGGGATTGGTTCACAAGAAGTCACCTGAATATGTTATTCACTCCTTGTCCACAACCCCTTCCAGGAGAACAAAATTAACATCAAAATACAAACAACACCAAGCCCATCCACAACACTTTCTGTAGATTACTATGCAGCCACACAAAACCAAAATACCAGTATTCCCTTGACAGCCCGTATTTAAAGGCATTAAATGGCATTTTTTTTCACAAACAACAGTACACTGAGTTGATGTTTTACTCCAGCAAACCTACCATTTGTTTAATCTTCCATATTGAAATAGAAACATCCTAGAGTACATGATTGTGAGCCTAATGAAGTCTTATACAATGGTGTCAAAGTTTTATATTTTATATTATATAAAATTCAATTAATGAGGGAGATGGAATTTCAACTGGCCATCTCTTATCACACAAAAGACTAGGTTTCATCCAATTGACTTGTTGGCCAAAAGGCTCGCATGGAAATTTCTAAATAGCCCAGGCTGTTTCCTAGACAATAGGTTGTTTTCCATAAGATAATAGCATGACCCTATTGCTAAACACAACACCACACGGGAGCAACTCAATTGCAGAGATGGAGATGGTGCCTGCAATGAACATTCACCACATGTTCTAGTGACTTTGGTACAGGAATGTCCTCTGCAGGCTACCAAAAGAGAAATGTAAATACCATCCCAACCATGAAACCCTTGAGCTACTTATTCTGCCTGAAATATGCTAGGGCCATAGTGTCATAAATCTGGTGGCAGTAATCAACTGATGTCTGCTTTAACTTAAAGCTTGTTTCATGAGATGGAACACATACCTGATTTCTTTAGAAGTACCAGAGACTAGATAACTAGAGACCTAGGGTAAAGCCAATTACTACTGGTCTAAAAGCACCAACAAAAAGTAACAATAAAATCACTCCTAATGCTATTTTGCTATACTCAGAAATCATAATCTTATTCAGCTATCAACAGAGAAGTTTTCTTCTGCTGCAGATGGGAACAAATATAGACGCTCACAAGCAGACATATGCATAAGGAGACCTTGGAACACACAGAGCCAAATGTGTTATCTCTACCAAATCCCTCCCTTAAGAGCTCAGGGAAACTTATGAAAGAGGAGAGAGAAGGAATAGGGGAAACAGAGCAGCAGGACAACAAGGCCCTCTAAAACAAAACAAACAAGTAAAGCTCATATGAACTCACAGAGACTGAAATGGCAACACTGGGGCCTACAGGGATACACACCAGGTCCTCTGTATATGTGCTATAACTTTCAGTTTAGTAGTCATAGAAGACTCCTGAATATGTAAAGGAGTGAGTTTCTGATTCTTGTGCCCTCTCTTGAGGCTCTTTTATTTTTGTGTTGACTTGCCTTGTCCAACTTTGATATGATGACTTTTGCTTTACCTTATTATATTTTATTTCGTTCTGTTTTGTTGTCATATCTTAGAAACCTGCTATTTTCTAATGAGAGACAGAAAGTGGATCCAGATGAGAGAGGAGGTGAAAAAGAACTTGGAGGAAACTGTATTTATATTATAGTAGATGAGAAAAGAATCTATGTTAAAAAAAACAAAACAGGAAAATATAAATGATACATGAATCTATCCAAATATATTCCAGTCCAAAACATAGAATTCTCTTGAGCCCTGTGATCTTCCTGGGCTCAGATTCAGATGACATTTCATTTGTTTGTCTCATTTATTAATTTCTAGAGCTTTCAAACAAATAGGTACTTTTAAAAAAATCTGCATTTTGATTATTTTAACCTAAGTACTATTCAAATATAAAGTATTTAATTTCAAAACCATATATTTCTCTTCTGTCCTTGTAGTGAATTCAATTTTTAAAAGTTCAAGATTGTTGGAACATTATTTTCTATTTTTGTATTTCTTCCAGCATTAACCATAGAACTACTGAGAAAGAAGGATCATAAAAATTAATGAATGGATGGTTATGTAAGTGAATATATGAATGTATGAATAAGTGATGCAGAACTCAAGAGCACAGGAAGTTTCCATGATGCAGTAAACTTTACATAACTTATTCAGGATCATCACTAGAAGATAAAACAGAGCCATATTATGAAGACAAGGCCGGAAGAATGCTTACTTAGTCTGGAATTTTTTTAAGGTGAAGAATCTCTCTTGTTCCTTTGAGCAGCTTATAATTTATTGAAAAATAAATCTTGTCTCTGTGTGGAATTCAGTACCCAAAATAACATGATAATGATATAGCCACTTGATCTAAAAGGAAAACTGGAAGTTTCAGTCAGCTTTAAAATAAAACAGGAGAGCAAAATGAGCCCCCAGTTGTGTGAGGAGGGAGTTGGGCAGATTCCAGAGGAACTTCTGCTCTGCAGGATTATACAGAGGCATAATCAGCTCCTGGCGCCATTCTCTGAGACTAGAGATGGAAGCATGATTCCCAGAGGGTGAGATGCTTGCTCAGCCAGAACCTCACCAAGACGATTCTAACTTTTTCCCACTAGGAGCCATTTTAATACTGCTTATGAGGATACCATCATAAAACTGAATGCTAGAAATATTATTTTAAAAAAAGGAAAGACTTAATTGCTGTAGTATCTACTGATTAGTGTCACAAATGAACAACATAAAGTTTAGAAGAATCGGGAAAATACAGAGAGAAAAAATTCAGAGACATAGCCTAGAAAAACCACATGAATGGAAACATAGGAATAGGGGTCTGTGAGGGTAACTTCATCGGCTGCATTAATAAAATGGAAGTTGTCGTTTGGAGGATGGACAATAATCTGTCTTTCTAATAAAGGCTTTTATTTTCCATGCTGAATAACAAGCTACCATGAAACTTCGTAGGTTGTGGTAATGGATCCTTCACTTGGCTGAAATGTTGACCTCATGCCTGTTGTGAGCAAGAGTTCAAAGGTTGCCTGCTAGAGCCATAATGCACCAGGTAGCCTCTCCCTGTAGGGGGTGGAGCTCTAAACCATCTCTGACCTCAATGATCCTGACTTCTTTCTTCTCAGGTTTGTAAATTATCTTCTCTTTTGAGCATAGTTTTTTCAAGGCTTGAAATGCAGGTTCTTGGTGCTTGTTGTGATTTGAGGGTGAAATGTCGTTCCACAGGCTATAGTGTTAAAACAAGATTTCCCGCAAGTACACACTTCTCTATTAGGAGATGGTGGAACCTTTAGAAGAAAGAGGTTTATTGGAGAAAGTGATGATGGGTCCTTGAAGCTAACAATAGCAAACCTCTGCTTCTCTTCACCTCTCTGCTTACCATTCAAGCACAAAGTGAGGAGGAAGGCATCTTATATTATGGTATCTTTAAAGGCAGCTTGGTTTCTGGTGGAGCTAGGTTTAAAACCCCTGAGACGCCGCAAGGGATGGTAGGCATTTTTGACATGCTCCTAGACAATAGGCTCCTGACACGAGGCCTCAGCTCTCCGTAATTCTGGTGCCATCAGTCACATAAGGGCAATGGCCCAAGCCCCTCCACAGGTAGAGGGCCTGACCACAGATCACATAGCCTCAAGACAGATCTCTATTTTAATGATATACCTAAAGGCCTGAAGGGCTTAGCCAATTAAATTTCCCAAGTCCCGTGCATAGCCCGTGGGCTCCACTCTCTGAGCTTGGTGGCCTTATCCATAACAACTCACCTACACATGCCAATGCTTAGCTGTCTCAGCCACTTTCCTGTCAGCAAAATCTTGGAGTCCAAAGGCTTCAGTTTATTTTTAACTCTGTTCACTTTCTGTTCTGTTAGTGTAACTACATTCAAAACTTTGATGGTCTGCAAAGACTCATTTGATATCCCATTTTGTTAAAATGAAATAGATAAAATAGGCAAATCTCCACCAAATGTATTGGAGAGAAGTTTTAAGACTTTTAAAAGACATTTATATAGGTGAGAGATTTAATGAAGCTCACTCCTCATAACATTAAAAGTCTTATGACAAAGGAAATGTCTAGAAGTATCAGCTATTTTGAGGGAATGTTCAAAAGGTTTTGAAACCTGACATTAACTAAGGTGCTATACTCCCCAGTCTGTGGCCTGATTTGGTGCTTGTTCTCAGAACAGTCCTTACTTTGATGAACAGTAGGAAGATTCATGAGGTAGAAACAGATTCACATATACACATACATATTCCTGGCTTCTTTATGTCGATATTTTATGTTGCTTGAAAACTAAGATTTCTTTCTTCAAGCAGAAAACTCCTCCCACCTTTGTTATAAATGAGCATAGATGTTTACCCATGTTTCTACTGGGAACACATCTCCTCTTCCTATGGAGATGTGCCAACACTTGGTATTCTTTCTATTCACAGTCCTGCAGATGGAGGTCTCCCTCATTTTCCTGACAGGATCATTCTCTCCAGCCACTAATGACAATTTTCTTCATATTTTCTTGGCATATGGTAAAAGATTCCATGAGGGTTCCATCCATCACCAATCCCCAAGTTCAATGATTTTATATATATATATATATATATATATATATATATATATATATATATATATGGTATATGGGTGTGTGTGTGTGTGTGTGTGTGTGTGTGTTTCTTCTTGCTTTCAATCTCCACCTGAAGATCTTATTTTTTTATTTTATTTTCTGTTGCAGCTTTAACAGCTGCACAAATTATTGGCATAAAAATAAATATATTTCTTATATATTTCTTAATGGCAAGAGTTCACGCAGAAGATTTCTATGCCCCATCTGAAATCATCTGATAAGAAATAAAACTGTTTTTACAATGGCTGCTGCTTTCGCAAAAGAGAGTAATGTCATCAGGCCACATTTTTTTCCTAGAATTAATACTAGATTGTGACCTCTGTTACATTTTGTAAGCTAATCAGTGCAAAAGTCCAGCTGCTATTTATGTAAAGTGCCTTGGCATGAAGATGTGTCATTCATAAGAGACCAAATAAATTTACAGATTGTCACAATAAAATATATTAACATTGTTAAAATGAAATTCTATATTAATAGTTGTTCTGTTTTCTAATTAATTTTAAAAGTTATCCTTCAAAGAAAGAGGGCATTCATTTGTCTTTATACTTTGCTCTCATTCACCCCTGTTCCCCTCCTCCTCTCTTGATAGTACCCATCCCTTCCCCTAGACTTTAGTTCTTTGTGTCCTGTATGCTTAGTTACTTTCTTGTTTTTCCCCTCTGCTGAGATCTACCCCTCCTCTTTTATGCCATGGAATCGTGATTCTCAAGTCTCCAGGCTGCAGCATCAGCACCACCATGAAACTTTCCATAACTACAAATACTTGAACTCCATCCTAGACTTACTGAATAGGAAACTTGAGGGATTGGCCCAAGTTATCAAAACTTCCAGGGGTTTTTGTGGCATGGGAAAGTTTCGTATCCAATGGAAATGAAATATATTAAATTGAATTAATGCTACAAATGTAAAACAATAAAGGGAGCCCTGTAGCTGACTTTTGCTATGAATGAGCAATTTACACTCAATTAAGGTCTCCGTTGCTAACAATGTTGATGTGACTATTAGTCTATTTATATAAATCATCCCCCAAAACAGAGGTGGCAAGTAAATTCATCAGGGCCAGTTAATCAGCAATCCAAATGCCAAAGTGAGAAATCTCTGAAAACTGATGGAATATTATCTCTCCTAATCTCTCAAATGGTTATGTCAATGGTCACACACACACACACACACACACACACACACACACTCACACACACACAGCTCAAAGGACAGACAAAGCAGACAAAAATACTAGAGAAAGACTTCCTTTCCTCAATGGCCTTTTTGTTACATTTATAGTTGGATTAATATTATTTTATCTTTGGATAATTTTGTCTTAAGTAGTTTCTTCTCGGGGATCTAAGAGGGAGAGTAGACACAGTTTAAAAACAAAAGGAGAAGGCATATGTGATAAATACTGTCAAAATATTAACATTGCCTACAGCAACAAATTTTTTGAAAACTTCCTGGGACTGTAAATCTAAGATAAAGATTCTAAGTCAGTAGAGAATTAGCCATGTGTCCAAGAATATTGTGTGGAACAAAGATTCCATCTTTCTCAATTTTTCCTTGTTCAATCCGCTGAGGTTAAGGATATGCTGAAAGTTAAGTTGCTGTGGAGTCTTTCAGAGTAGTCGAGTGTTTGCAAAATTAACCTCTCTAAATATTGCAAGTGGAAATGGCCTATTGAACTCCATTAATTGATTAAATTCTACATGCCATTAGTACAGCGCTTGTTAGATTGCCAATAAAAATGAATCATGGGAAGTGGTTTGCTAGGAACAGGAAGGTAAAAATAGAAAGGATTCCAGTCATATCCAGGCTGTAAGAAACATGCATTATAGATTCTCAGGCAAGAGCTCTAAGACCAATTGCTATTTAAAACTCAAGACACTCAATTAGAATATTAATGAGGGTCATTGTGCTAGTAGAAGCCTGGGGGCAGGTCACATTTTACTTTCAATTTTTAAAATGTTTCTCATATTTAGTAAAATTTTAAAGCACACACAACTATAATAGGCACCAAAGGGGAGACACAGACTCCTCAGATCAACCCTCTTATCAAAACAGGACCCATGACCATGTTTTAAAAATGTAAAAAGAAAATCAAAATGACCCAAATAAAATAAGGACTAGGAGTAACTGGATGCAACATCTCTACTCAAACCACAAGGTAAAACAGATCCTTGAGCAGGATTCTAGATTCCCACTCTGTAATTCTGACTGTATGTCAACAGGATGAAGTCTGAAGGAGTTGAAAGAATATGATTTATAGTTTATCCAAATAAAGCCAAATCTGTGGCCACTGAGAAGATCACGAACCGTCACTTTACTGGTAAAGATCTTAAGCATATTTTATCTCATTTGATTCTTAGGTTTCTCTAAGAAAATGATTCCAATTTCAAGAAGATGAATGACTGGTAAGAAAACAAGTGGATATACATTTCAATGAAAGGGTCTGACTTAAGAACAGTCAAAGCAGATGATCTCAGTGAAGCAAGCTTGTAAATACTTGACTCTTTGCTGTTTGTGGGTATGACTGGTCATTACTGAGTTTGTCTTCGGGTGGATGAAATTCAACACCAACTGCTAGATAATGCATAGTCGTAATAACTATGATCAAGACATTTGGGATGTCATTGTTCTGTCTTGTCACCTCATCTGATATATCATTGTGGGCACCCGTTTAAATAAGCAGTAAAACAAGAACTAAGAAGCCTGCATCATTTGCATCTGCTTCTCTCATTTGCAAATCAGGGTACAGGCAGCAACAGGAGTCACTAAGTTAAGCAACAAGGCATCCTGTGTTTCCATAAGTGTCCCATTTAAACTAAGAGGCAACTGTGTGCAATCCCTTCAGAGAGGAGCTTGCTTCTCAGAAGACCCTCGGGAACAGGCACCTGCACTGAGGCCCACTCTGTGAAGGGTGCCAGCCATGATGATTCCACATCACATGCTCAGCATCTGACCAAGGATGTCAGAAGTTTCTGAAAGCCAGTTGGCAAGAGAAAATAATGACAGCTCTGTTGAGGCTTTTTCTTTGCTTTTCTCTCTTATTCTGACTACCCTCTTTCATGCTTTGACCTATCTTCTACTATATAGTCCAAAGCCTGGGACATTTAGCCAATTTATAACTGTTCGATGCAGAAGGAAACATCAAGACAGCTGTATGGATAATAGAAACTGGATGCCACTTAGTGGTGCTCGGTTTTTTTTGAGTGTTAAGCATTCAGGGTAGGGGCTCTTTGTTGGTTTGAACCATTGCTTTGTAAGGCTGGAGTCATTTCTGTCATTTTTCCAGCACTTAGTGCATTCCTGGCAGAGGGAGCAACAGAACTACCAAATTGACAAAGGGCAGCATGCTAATTTATGCAAATCCAAGTTGATCTGAACATGCATTTTGCTTTTATAAGTGTACTTGGGTAACTATTGGAAGGGTACTCCTGAAGTGTTCTCTCTTCCTTCCTTTCTTCTTTCTCCTTCTCTCTCCAATATTTTCCTTCCTCTTTAATGTACCATAAGAAGAAAATGGGTAACAGGTAAATAGATCCATATCTGTCCATGTTAACAGCATTTTACTTTATATTTGAAAGCCCATTAGCCAAAGACACATGTTGGAAATGGAATTGTCTTTCCTTTTAAGAGTTTGCTTTTTAAGGGTATCTCAAAAAAAAAAAAACACAAAACAAAAAACAAAAACAAAACAAACAAAAAAACAAACACTGATTCTTTGCTGTGGATCAGAACCCAAGTTATAGCAGGTATGTCAGGAGTGAGTCAGTTTCCAGTATATTTTAGAACCCCTCTACACTGTTAACCACCCTGAGATAAGAGACCAAATAAAACAGTGTCTGTACAGGCTCTAAAAGCAGATCTGTTAACCTGGAACAAGGCAGAGCCCCAGCTGACCATCATGCCTGTCTTTATAGTTCTTATCAAGTCTAGCATTAAGAGAGCATGAAAACAAAATGCTGTAAGTTATCGCCCATCAATAGAGTTAATTTTGTTCCTTTCTGGTAATTTCTTAAGCATTGAAGATCAACTTATATCTAAAGAGTAGGTCAGGTCATGTATATTCTGTTAATGTACTTTCAGCCTTAGCATTTCTGTTTGAGATGTTTTCAATGGAAGCTAATGGTGTATCCTGCCCAAAGCCCAATGACATACTGTTAAGTAGAACACAAAAACCAAAGCTGCTGTGCTCACAGTCATAAGCCTCTGTGAGAATGACATCACCCCATATACCTATGCACAACATGTTATTTGGATTCCAGAGCTATTGCCTAGATTCTATCCTGCTCCATGAACTAATACTATCCTTCCTTGTCTCCTTTCCAAGTTTTAGACTATATCTATATTTACACCTGATAATCCATATATAAAAATACACTATAGGCTAGGATTCACATGTGAGAGCAAATGCATGAGTTGTAGAGCAGGATATGCAGTTAATGTCATTTCCAAAGTTTCTGTCTTCCATGATGAATATGAGAATTCTACTTTCTGTGTAATGAAGTAGTAAGAACCATGTTTGCTTTCCCCAAAGAACCGTGTTTGCTTTCCCAAACAATCTAGTATGTGTTGTTTCTTTGAGGCAGCATTTGTAAAAGTCAGGGTTGCCTTTTAATTCCATTGCCATTGTCAATAGGATTTAAGTATAACTAGCCACTGAACACATGTCACAGTGATCCCCTTAGGAAAAAAAAATGACTTCTTTAAAATCTTCCGGGCTTTGAGGAGGTTAAAAATCTGAAATCCCCTTTTCTTCTGTTTAAACCTACATCAAAACATTCCATTATTCTACTAATTGACATGTAAGACATATTGCCACAAATACAGTAAAGTATAATGTAAATTTAAAATTAAATAGCTTTGCTAGATATAGCAAAAATAAAAAAAATAAAATCGGAATTATTTCTATTGTTTTAAGCTGATTCATACACATCATGTTATGAGTCTTCTTGGAAACATCCTTTACTTCCACTAATTCCAAACGGACCTTCAGTTCTCACAGGCTCCTACGAAGTCACTCTAAACCTTCACTTATCATACTTATATAGTGTCCTGTGATTAATATTATAAGTCTTTGGATGAATCAAAATAAGGAAAACTATACTTGGTCAAAGAAGACAAAGTATTATAGGTCTTTAATTCATTCACTGGGACAAAGAGGCAAGTGAGACTTCATAAGTTTGAGGCTAACTTATTCTACATAACAAGTTGCAAGATATCCATGGATAAACAGTATGAGTCTGACTCATTAAAAACTAAACTAAAATATATATCAAGTTGCCGATAGAAAGGAAACATTGGCAAGTTGCAATAGATGCTTACATTAAACTCAAAGGATCTGATTTATTTCACAAGGACAGTTGGAAACATCTGGAACTTTAATGTTAACATAGTAGTTTTCTGATTTCATTGGGTAGATTGTGAGAGTACCTAAACAGGGTTGTTCAGATCATCTAGATTTAAATAGCAGGGGAGTTAGCATGCTGAAACACTTTTTGTCTCTCTTTTCCAGAGCAGAATTTTATTTTGGAACTTTGAAAGTATCTTATTCCTGAGAGATGATTTTTTTCTATGAAAAAAAGGAGAAAATTATTTTCAGTATGTTTTAACATTTTTAAAAGATTTATTTATTCTTTTTCCTTATTTTTTACACTCCATATTTCATTCCCCGCCCCCCCCATCCACCCTACATCTGCTCCACATCCCACAACTCCACCCCACCCTGTTTCCAAATGGATGCCCCCATCCCCTACTCCACCTAACTTCCAAACTTCCTGGGGCCTCCAGTCTCTTGAGGCTTAGGTGCATCATGTCTGAATGAACACAGACCGGGCAGTCCTCTATTGTATGTGTGTTGGGGGCCGCATATCAGTTGGTGTGTGCTGCCTGTTTGGTAGTCTAGTCTTTGACAGATCTTGGGGGTTCAGATTAGTTGAGACTGCTGGTTCTCCTGCAGGGTCACTTTTCTCAGCTTCTTTTATTTAGCCTTCCCAATTCAACAACAGGGGTCAGTTGCTTTTGTCCATTGGTTGGGTGCAAATATCTGCATCTGACTCCTTTAGCTGCTTTTGGGGGGCAGTCCTGATAGGTCCCTTTTTGTGATTGCTCCATAGCCTCAGAAATAGTGTCAGGTCTTGTGACCTCCCCTTGAGCTTGATCCCACTTTGGGCCTGTTGTTGGATCTTTTCCTCAGTCTCTTCTCCATTTCTATTCCTATAATTCTTTCAGAGAGGAACAATTATGGGTCAGATTTGTGACTGTGGGATGGCAACCATCTCCCTCAGTTCCTGCTGGTGGTAGACTCTGTAAGTTCCCTCTCCCTACTGTCAAGAGTTTCATGTAAGGCCCCTCCCTTTGAGTCCTGGGGGTTCTCTGCCCTGCCAGGTCTCTGGTGCATTCTGGGTGACTCCCCAACTTCCTATTTCCTGAGGTTGCCTGTTTGCATTCTTTCTACTGGCCCTCAGGGCTTCAGTCCATTTCCCTCACCCAATACTTTTTAATTATTGTTTTATGAGTTTCTCACCATAAACCTTTGCTGCCTCATCTCTCTGTCACCCCATATCTGCCCTTCACCTAGGAAACCACCTCCCAAAAAGCAAAACACACACACACACACACACACACACACACACACACACACACACACACACACACACACACACACACACACACACACACACACACCCTTAATGAAGGATAAAAACATCCCCATTGTGAAAGCTGTAGTACATAACAGTGCATCTGAGAGTATATCCCTCTATCCACATATCTTCCCTTGCAAATGTTTATGGCAATCTGTCACTGTCTGCTTTAAGGTCTGGCTTCTGTGACACCCATCTACATTGGATCCTTCTAGGGATGCCTACCGGTTATCCTGTTGTTGCCCTATGTCATGGAGATTCTGGGAACTCAAAGGAGTAGTATTGGTCCTTTCATGTGTCCCAACCATTAGCAGATAATATAGATTTTGGGGGGTCCAACTCTGAGCCCTGGATCTGGGCCTGGGCAGTAGCTGAGCTAGTCAGCTCTCCAGCACTGCTCCAGTTAAGCTAACCGATGCTGCCATCAGCATGAGGCAGGATCAGTTTTCCTGCTCTCATTCCCTTTGGGCCTGCACAACTGCACACATGCCTCCAGAGCCATCTCCACTATACTGCTCAAGGACACATGCTCCACTATATTCATAGCAGCCTTATTTATAATAGCCAGAAGCTGGAAAGAACACAGATGTCCCTCAACAGAGGAATGGATACAGAAAATGTGGTACATTTACACAATGGAGTACTACTCAGCTATTAAAAACAATGAATTTATGAAATTCTTGAGTAAATGGATGTATCTGGAGGATATCATCCTGAGTGAGGTAACCCAATCACAAAAGAAGTCACTTAATATGCACTCACTGATAAGCGGATATTAGCCC
>LR750488.1:0-128050 GCA_902729485.2 Mus minutoides | reverse complement strand
TGTGGATTGCCTTGGTACTGTTTGTGTTTTGATGCTAATACTGCCCCCAATGAGGAGCAGATCACATACTCAGGTGATTCCATGTGAGCCTGCTCCCCAATCTGACTGGTCAAATAAAAGCTAGAGCCTTTAATTGGGCAGGGAAAGGGCAAGGTGGGGCTGGAAGTTTGAGAGGATAGAGAGGAAGGAAGAGGAGGAAGATGTGTTGGTAGGATGAGAGAAGAAATGGAGGAAGAGGAGGTGGAAGATGGAACAGATTCCCCCACACCCAGTCCTCACCCCCATGACCTGGAGCAGCCACAAGTAGATAGGGATCACACAGCTGGGCAATAGAGTAGTGTAGTGGTATATCTGCCCAATCTAGACATGCAGCTTGTAAATAAATTAACTGAATTGTGTGTTCTTTGCATGGGCATATTGGAACTAGAGAATTACTGATACAAATCTGGTTAGTATAATGTCTCTCTCTAGTGTTTTCCTTTTACTGGGATAAAGGGATCTGAGTGAGAAGAGAACTGGTCATTGGGGTTTAGTTTCAGGTTTATCAAGAAAAACTGGTTTGGTTGGTTTAGTAAGCCAGCCTTGGGAACCAGGGCCAGCAGCAAACAGAGACAGGGAGAACTAGTTTGGGAGCAGAGTGAGACCCCAGAAACTGTAAGCCAGCTCCAAATAAATTTTTTAATTATAAGACTTGCTTTGGACCTAGTGTTTCTTCGCAACAATAAAACCCTAACAAAGACAACATCCTCTTCAATTCTGCCCAGGACACTTGATTTCTTTGTCTCACTTTTCACACCATATAAACTATCCATCCTTAGTCACACAATAGCAATCCCACTATCCATAACAATAGTTACATGTCCTAGGAGTAATGATCAAGTAACTGTGTAGTTCCCTAACACTATACTAAGATGCTCACTGGATCACACTAGTTCATCTCATCATGCAGATGTTGCATCATCTCACATTATCATAGAACTTGTGTGTGTACAGAACCAAAGAACATCTTAGAGAGACAGGGATCATTTTTTAAGAAATCAGATGAAAGAAAAGTTATGTTCTTATTTGAGAAATAGTCAGAAATTTTTGTGAATTGTGTTTCTATTACAGAATTCCACTCTATTGTCCTAGAGCATTTATCTACCATTAACCAACTGTTTGGGTGTTTTGGTTTGTTTGTTTGTTTGTTTTTCCTCTGATAAGTTTATAATAATAGGGGATCCAAAACCTGCTTCTAGCCTCTGGGCATACCATGAATGCATCTGCACAGATATATATGCAAACAAAATATCTATACACATAAAATAATAAGAGGAAACCTTCCCAATTTCTTTTCAGAAATGGTAGATGTGGATTGACAGATACCATCTAAGAAAGGCTAAGGAAGCCAATGAAATTTTGGAGATGGTCTAGTATTTCTGCATGGCTGCAATGGGTGAGATCTGAGATGCAAGGTCACCAGAGACTCAATCTCCGAATTGCTTATTGATGTTGATAAATCTTTTTCTGTCTAATGATTCCTGGGTATCAGCCCATCGTATTGGGAAAATTTCTTGCAGATCAACATGAAGATGTACTCTCATGTAATAATGCTGTATAGACAAATTGATGATTTCACAATTTCTGATAATAATTTTATAGAACTCTTAAATTGATACAAGTAATCTGAAGTCCCCTATATAATAAAGCTGCAAATAGAGCTCTGTACACTGTCCTGTGTCACCGGCTAGTTGCATTACCATAAAAAAGCAGGCTTGAAACAAATTTGTGATTAAGGAAAACCATTCATTCTAGGTCAGGTTTTAGGATGAAATTACAGGTGTGGTGATAGAGCAAGGCCATGTAAAACAGTTGCTTTGAACTTATAATGAGCTTATAGAATGAACACTATTTTGAACTTACTATCAATACCCTTCCATAACTCCCCTTTTGAGTAACATTTTATCTATGAGGTAATGTTATAAAAAACTTTTATCTAAGAAGGTATAAATTGCCAAAGAAAATAAACAAAGTGTGGCATTTGGGACTGAGCTGCAACCACTTAATGTATACCTAGAGCTTCTGGTGTCTCTGCTTCATCCACAAAATGTATATGTGCATATGTTCGTTTGTCTGTATGTATGTGCATACCTATGTATATAGGAATATGTGTATGAATAAGTATGTATGAACACTTGTGGAATTGTTGAGACAGGTGGTACAGTCCAGCAAACGTATATGTATCTATGTGTGTGCTTGGATTCTCTCTCTTTTTCTTTTCTTTTCTCAGTGGTTCACAAAGAGTTAATGAACTCCAAACCTCTTATTCTACTAGTAAGGGACCCTTGAGCTATAAAGAAACTAAGCCTGTTTTTTTAAGTTCCCTGCTGCCATAGGGAGAAATCAAATTACCAGAAGCCTGTGGCTTTTGGCCGCAAAATCACAAAGAGTTGAAAACAGAAGAATTGCCAAAGATAAAACAGCTCTGGCCCCATTAACACTTACTCCACCCTTCGATGCCTGCCTCAGTACCTGGATGACATGGCTGGCCTACAACAGTGGGTAATTTCAATTCAGTATGTGCCTACATTATTATATAACTGCATTGTGTGTGTCTTAGTGACCATATGATTATTTTGCCATTTTAAAGTTGTGGAAACTTAAATCTTTAGAAGAATCACCTACCTGCAAGGGGTCATTTAAAATCCTAGAATCATTAAATCAATTCCTTTTAGGTTTCACAAATCAGAAGAAGGATGATTCTTTGTGAAGACCTGCTGCAAAGACACATGAGCTGCAGATTAGCAAAAGACAGGAAGTCACTGGGTAATATGAACAGCATTCATTAGGAATAAGAATTGTGGTCAAAGAAAAATGACAATTACTTTTCAACTAAAAATAGACCAAGAACATGTATATGTTGGCCTGACAGGCTTAGTGTTAACAGGCTGAAGGCCAAAGGTCTGTACATATCCCTTTGACTGCTAGTGTCTCTTTAGTAAATGAATCAGTAGTTTGTCCACAAGACAAAAGAGAGAGGCATAAGAGAGGTATGGATATAGGATCCAATGAATGGTTCTCTGGAAAATTCTCTTCTCTCATCCTGCAAAGCAGAGGAGAGGTTTTTAAAAGAATATATGGCCAACTCATTCTCACTATATTGTCTCCCACCTTGGATCTACCTGTAAGCTGTCCAAACCCACTTTATACATATACACACATTTTCTCCACACACATGCACACACTAGTCAGTTATTTCTGTAACATACAGAAAAAAGATTATTATGTAAAGTTTAATTTGGACAATGGGGTTGGTACTAATGGAACCTGCTAGAATAGGGCTTGTACTTTTGATTCATGTAATTAAATAAGATATTTATTTAATCTAACAGTTGATATGAAAGATATAATACATTTAAAAAATGATGATTTTAAATAATATTTAGTACTCTATATAACAATGGGGGAAAACAAAAAGGGTAAAGGAGAAAGAGAACAATCTCTGTGATCACTGGAGTTAATCAAAATTTCAAATCTCTAGTACTACCAAAGATCATTTTCTACATTTAAATATGAAGGCTTTACTAAATAATTTTGGTGATTAATGAAGATAAATATTTAGTCTTCCTTTTCAGGGTCATGTATTATTTACAGTTAGGTCGACTGGGAATTCTTCTGTCCCAATGGATATATCAACAATACCACTTCTGTATCTAAGGCTCTGAGCACACCATAAAGGAGGTAAGGATGGTCAGAGACAGAGGACCAGGAATCCTGCTGTGAGATTAGGCTTTCTCAATATAAAAGGGAAGCTCCACTCACAAAATCTCAACAACATGGCTGCCTAAACAAGACCCAAACAATTACAATATGTGACATTCCAATATAGATGGAGGAAATTCCATCTACAAGCAATTAACAAAATCCCTAAACGAAGAGCTACAAGCAAGTACCAACTTCTGAGAGAGGGCAACTCAATCTCTTCCACTGATGAGGCCCCAAATTGGTTCTCAAATACCAAATGGTCATTTCTAGAAACATATTGATGCAGGCATCACTGCACAGACTCAGTATGTTTTATTTACATATTTGTTTATGTAATAATAATGGTTAAATATAATGAGGCCATGAATTTGGGAGAGAATTAGAGGACTTGGAAGGAATGGGAGGGTAAAGAGAGTGGTTTAAATGATATTATAGTTTAATTGAAAAAATTTAAAGGAAGTTTTGGCTTTTGAGATCCAGTGTCTGAATCCTCCTAAAACATTACTGCTGTTTTCTCTTAAATTCATTCTGTGATGTGTGGTGTGTAATGTGTGGTGTGGTGTGTGTGTGTGTGTGTGTGTGTGTGTGTGTGTGTGTGTAGAGAGAGAGAGACAGAGAGAGAGAGAGAGAGAGAGAGAGAGAAAGATTTGTGTATACAGTATAATGTGTGGTATTAGTGTTGTTAGTAAATTAGAAAATAAAATTAATATAAAAGAACCTATATTTGTTACATTTGCATGAGCAAAGATATATGAACTTTATGGCAGGTGATTTATGTCAACATCCCTTGTGAATTTACTGCTTACAGTCACTAAATTCTAGCATTGTGAAAAAACAGAACCATTGTCTGCATTTCTGGAGTAGTGTGCTCACACATAAAAACTCTTCTTTGGTTCATGTGTTGTATGTACTTTAGAAAGCCATTGAAATTAAATTAATTGATTCATAGCAGTATAGTTGGATGGAAGTGTTTCTTTGATCTGTTGTTCGTGACCTACCATAGACTTTTGCTAATGTCTCCCCTGAAATATTCACACAATAACAGATTATAATAAAAATAACTTCTGGATTAAATTGTGTTATAAATATAAAATACATAAAGCCAACATGTACGTGCACTGAAGCAGTAAATAGTGGTATTTACTTATTCTGTGAGCTTGGCAAATCTTTCTGCCTTAGCAGGCATCCTAACTGCTATTTTATACAAAGTTTCACTTGAGATGGTCCTAACAGCAGTGTGAGAGGCAGGAAATGAAAACTTTTACAGTTAGCATCAGGCCATGAAGGACTGTGGGGCATGTGCCATAAACTAAAACACTGGTCTAGGCTATCTGAACCTTAACATTCTTTTCATACAAGTATGTGAAATACTGGTACATATTTCAGCCAAGTCACGTCTCTGGAAGCATTCTTTTTCAGATTCATAAATGTGTACCAGTGTCTTGGCTGTGTGTATATTTGTGGACCACAAGGATACCCCTCAGAGGTCAGAATAAGGTATAAGATTCCTTGGAACTCGAGTTATAGATGCTAGTAAGCCACTCTGTAGGGAATGGGAACTGAAGTAAAAGAACAAGTGTTCTTTACCATGAAGCCATCTCCCCTTCTAGGATAACTTTCAACTAACCGGAACCAATCAGAGCAGAGTTCTATCAATGATCACCCCAAATAACCACCACTAATTCCACTGAGCAAACCTATCTGACACTCATTATGCTAATTAGATGACACTCAACTGTTATGGTGTGGTGAGAGAAAGGGCTTTGAAACTACCCTTTCACATAGTGTCAGGCATGGCCTTTGGAATGTGGATTCCTAATTACAGAATCTGATGGCCCTTAAGACCAAGCTTTGATTAAGTAGCACATTCATAGCATTGCATTTTATATGTTGGTGCTGAAAGGAAATTACTACATGCTCTGCAGACATTCCTCCACTAGGTCTGCATATGGCAAATGCAATACTTTAGCAAGTTCTGTCTCCATGAATTTCTGAGTGTCTAACTTAATTAAGCTCAAACATTTAAGATCTGGAGTGCAGTCAACTTGTTGAATTGATTGGTCGTTACTTAACTACCCTGTGCTTTCTTAGACTGCTCCTCATGCTTTTTCTAACCCCTTGTTCAATTCAACAACCAAGGCTGTCAAAGCATAGACTTGAGCTTCATGATTAAAATAGGATCTTGTTTTAACAAACATAGTTGCTATCAGTGATCTCCAATTACCTTGTTTAATAAGAAAGCTTCCATAATAAATTGGGTGTATTTTGTTTGTACACTTTTGGATCGTTTCACAGAAGAAAATGTAAAAGCCACACCAATTTGCTTAGTAAGTTCTGAGCAAAAGTCACTAAGCAAAAGTCTACAATTAATCTCTCTTCACTACAAGGAAGTAGCAAGTACATTGATTCTTGAGTAACATAAAAATACATGCCAGAAGCACAGACAGGTAACTGCTATCTAATTGTAGTTAACTTTTTCTCCTGGACCACTAATCTCTCAACAACATTTGCAACAATGGATTAAAACACACTTCTTGCTAAAAAACCAAGGTCTTTAGGTAATTGATGTGCTAATAGACATGCAATTATTTGAGGCTGTGATTCCTCACAGGGAGAAAGTCCAGGAAGGAAGAAAAATCTAAATAAAGTAACTATTTTGCAAAGGGAGCTGTGATAATTACCAAGAGACAGCCTGTTTAATCATTTGAGAGAGATTTTCACCCTTCATTAATATGTAGTTCAGTTGGACATCAGAGAAACTAGCCCCCATGGGAATGCTCTCCACATCTCCCATTATTTCATTTTCCACACTCTTGTCCTGACCTACATTTTATATCTACACTCACAGGAAGACTAGGCTTTTAAAAATATGTGCTTTCTAAACCAGTGAGCTTTGAATCGGTATCTCCAAAAGCACCATGCAGGCTGACTGAAGAACATTTGGACAAATGTATACACCAATAAACTATCACTTAAAAATGTTCCAGACTAAATATTTAAGAAGTAGACAAAATAAATATTCCAATGTGCTAAGCTGTGAATTTTCCATTCTGTGGCATGCTAGTGTTTACTATGTGAAGCTTCCAATCCCGGTTCTTCATTTTAAAGCATCTTGAAAACTAGCCCTCTCTGCAAGAGCTCCCGGCCAACCTAAGGTGTATCCTGATATCTCTGCTGACAATTTGCTCACAGAAAGACTGTAGCAAACCTTAAGAACACTAGTAATAAAGTAGGTTCTCCTTTCTTCTTCCCTGGCTGGACCTGACCCAGCTGGCAAAAAGGACAGTTTTAGATTGAGATTCACAAAATTTATTTTGATGAGGAACTTTCGGAGAAATTACTACTGTATTTAGACATAGATTTTATCATTGGTGACTCCATATAATTATACTAAGAATTATGGCTGCTTTATCTTTTGATTCAGTCCCAATTATACCTTGAAACAAAGTTCTGATATGGTAAATTATAGTGGATTATTAACGCGATAACAAAGCTGTTGAAGTCTTAGTGAAGTGGTTTTCAGTAGCATAATCCATAACATGTCTGTGAATACTTTCTTTATGCCAAGTTCTATAGCATCTCATCTGTAACTAATCGCCACAATATGTAAGTACTGTGCTATTTTCTCCTAATCCCAATACATATATTCATTCTCATTTTACAGGTGAGTACATGAAGAAGGGGAAAGTTAACTTAACCAAGGTACCACATGAACTGCATAAAGTACCATAGCATCAGATGCTAGACAAAAACAAGAGCAGCAATCAACTGTTTAACAAGAACATAGTTGTGTATAACATGTGATATGTTGAGACAAAGAAAGAAAGAATCATTTTAACTAAATATTTTTATTCATGTTACTAGAATTTTATTCTAGGGTAGTCTTGAGTCTAAATGTCTCTAAAACTCTTGTTGAAGATGCTAATTTTGTGTTAAGCCATCTTTGGAATCCATGATACTGACATTCTCATTTCTATGAAAAATATCATGCACAAAAATAGAGTAAACCATATTAGGAC
This sequence comes from Mus minutoides, assembly GCA_902729485.2. Classification (NCBI taxonomy): domain Eukaryota; kingdom Metazoa; phylum Chordata; class Mammalia; order Rodentia; family Muridae; genus Mus; species Mus minutoides. The sequence goes on along the minus strand of LR750488.1, from coordinate 120,287 downwards.
AACGCAAAACTGCTAATTAGTAACCACAGCAATATTTTAAGAAAACATCTTGAGTCTTCATTACCGAAATCTATTTCAGAGTATCTATTGACACAGTGAAAAGTTCACTGTATAAATTGCAAACAGAAATTACATTGTTAATGTAATTTCTTTCTTTTCTCTGTCTCTTTAGTATTATAGTTGTAAATTTACATATGTACACATTATATACATGTATATAAATGTATAAATTATACATCTGCACAGTCTTGAATTTTCATTACTTCTAGATTAATTACTCAGTCCTTTATTAGCTTTTAATATTCTCATACAGATGTATTCTGCTGTCAAACACTGTAAAACAAAAATAAAAGCATTTTAAGATTACATAGCATTTATTTTCTAAATAAAATTTGTTTCCCATTTTAGATACTTGATGTCATCAAGACAATACAACCAAATTCAACTTTTCTGTTTTCTTCAAGGCAAAAATAGAGATGAAATCTTTCTAAGTGTGTCAGTCCAAGAAACAAACAAAGAAAACAAACTTCAATTAGAATCCCTGGTTCTTGCTTATAATGCATCCCAAGTGTTATTTCAGCTTGACAGTAAGTGAGAGTTCCCCCTCAATTTTAGTGCAAATTTGGAATAAGAAGTACCTCACTGCATTTCTGGTTTCATTCTGATGAATAAAAACCCTATACAAAGGATTTAACATACATCTTCTACACACATGACACTTCTTGTTCCTTTCTCACTGAGGGAAAATTCTCACTCAGGCTAAATTCTAAGGAGCCCGGTTTGAGGTGAGAAGATCCTGAGCAACCTGGCTAAATCACCAGGTAAGTGCTCAGTCTGAAGGTCTCAAGGACTACAATAGAAACATTCACTTAGATGTTTAAATCTTCACCGACTGGGGCTGGAGATATGGACTAAAAACTCTGTGTACTCTTCCAGAAGACATGGGTTTGGTTCCCATTATCGACACCAAGGTTCATGGTCATCTGTAGCTCTTGCTGCAATTAATCCAATGCTTCTTCCGACTTCTGTGGTGTACACACACACACACACACACACACACACACACACACACCACTTGTTTTAAAATACCTGGACAGTTTTAATATCATCCAAGGATTTGTCATAGGCTCATAATGATACATTTCATGAATAGCCCCTAATGGTTAATGGCTGGCGCTAGGTACTGTGTGAGTTTGTTTTTAGAACAAGTCCCTTTGGATTCTCTCATTTCAGTCAGGCAAGAAGCCTGAAATCAATTCAGACCAGTTGCTGAGCTGTCAAAAGTGCTTGGCCCCCAAATAGATAGGTCTTTGGCCAGGAAGTTGGGGAGGCTGGAATTGTCTTTGAGGATGTGAGATGGGAAGACATGCTTTGCATTGACTGACATCCTGGCTAAAGCTGAAATACCCTAACAATGAAAAGAGACAACTTCTGCCTAGTTGGATTTATTGCCCCACTGGTATAATCTTTCTAGAAACTAGACCCACCAGCAACTTCTTTGGAAAGCCTGGGGACTGAATATATAAAAACTATAAAACAATTGAACAAACTGCCAAGGATATGATGATTTCTTCTTATGTTAAATAGTTTGTCCTTTTAACAGTATATGTGCAGTTATACTTTTATTTGAATGAAGTCCACAGACATGGTAAGAATTACTACCCTGTTTTAATTAGGACCAAAAGAAAGTTGGATAGGAAAGGGTTTATTTGGCTTATACTTCCACATTATAGTCTATAAGTGAAGGAAGTCAGGACAGGAACTCAAACAGAGCAGGACCTGAGAGTCATGAGCTGATGTAAAAGGTGCTGCTTACTGGCTTCCTCGTCTATGTTGGTCGTATAGCTGGAAGCTTATATCTGACCAACAAGCATGAGACATTGAGAAAGAGAGATAACTGGGAATAGCATAAGCTTTTGAAACCTCAAACCCCACCGCTGGTGACACACCTCATCCAATGGGGTCATGCCCCCTAATCCTTCCTAAAATACTTCACCAAATGCCAGCCAAGTATTAAAATAAATGAGTCTATTGGTGGCATTTCCATTTAGACCACTACATATATTAAGCCATATTGTTATACATTATACTCTAGAGATGATAATGATAAAAGGATTAATGTATTTAAGAACATAAAAGTGAAATATACTTTTATTAAAGGTATGAGTAAAATGTGAAAGTAAAACCTTGTTCATATTTTCAAAATGTTTTTCTTCTCTAAAATGTTCAAAATATCTATACAATGGAAAATTACAAATTAGAAAAAAATCTAAAAACTGTAAATAGGTTAAATAAAGTTGACTCTATAATTTTAAGGATTTAGTGGTTTCAATTGTATAAAGCAATTCAAGTTTTATCATTCAACATAAAACAATTATACTTTATGTATTTTGGTTCATGCTTTGTGTATACACAATGTCATGTATGTATTGGTGTCTAAACATATAACCCCTTGCATTGGTATGGATTTTTCTGGGACTCTTCATAACATACTAAAATCTACAGATGCCCATATCTCTGCTATAAAATAGTATATAAGCTTCTTACATTACTTCCCCATTCACTCTAAATTCTTCCTAGAGTTCTAATGATGCTTAATAAAGTATAAATGCTATTTAGTAATTATATTTAATTGTTTAAGAAATAATGAGAAGAAATAATCTGTATATAACATTTTCAAATATATACTATTCTCTGATGTACATCTCCTGTAGTGGGAGGTCATCTGCAGAGAGAAAGATGAGGACACGGAGAGACAAAGAAAAAGAGAATTTGTTTAAGTCATATAAGTAGTTAAATGTGTAAAATACTTTCTAGCCTTCATGTATACACTATGAGGCCAATATCCTAATTTTTATGGCTTTGTTTTTTGGTTTTGGCCTTGTTTGTTTTGTTTTATTTGTTTGTTTTGTCAACCAACTGAAACAAAAAGAAAAGCAAGCAACTAGATGCTGTCTTGATCGCATTTGAGAACTGCCCTTTTTTAAGTAAAAATCCTGTGCGTGTGTTTTCACTGAGCATTTAAAATCATTCATATGTATTTTGGAAGAAGACCATTACTTCCAGTTTTTGCTCTAAAGTTCTCACCATTTTTGAAGTTGATCTGTTTTCAGTCCTGGCGGAAATCCATCTGTACCCCTTCCCAGCATGTGGACTTCATCGTTTCTACGCTAGGTGCCAGATGTGGAGAAGTGTCTGGCTGGCTGTTTTGGATGACTTGTTGACCCAGGAGAGGATGTGTGTTAAAACCTGTGCACAGAAGTGGTCTTGTATTCACGATATAATTTAGCATTTTGTGTAACTAGGGAACAAAAGCTTTCTAATGTGTGGGTCCTAAAGGCAGCCTCAAAAGCCCCCACTAGAAACAAACAGGCCAGTCATTGCTCCTTCTCACAACAGAATCTACATGCCTACAATACAGTGCAGAAGGCAGACTCTTTTAGGACAACACTTGCTTTCTGTCTTCCTACTGGGTACTTTCCCACACTGTCATGTGCTCTTCTCTCTGGTCAAAGAAAAATGTTTTGAGTCCCCACTGTGCTTCCTTATGCTTACATTTGAGGATTTGAACTTACTAGTCTCTGTGTCTTCTATTTGACCAATTCTGACTGATTTTTCCATTTATACCTGACACCAGATAGCACTTATCATTGCTTGTGGTCTAGAACACTTTATGGCCACTCCAACAGCACCTAGGTCTCTGCCCATCATACTGGTGACCACACTGGGTTATCATTTTCTACCTGCTTCATGTGAAGCCTCCTCCTAATCGTGAACTTTGGAAGAGCTGGTCTTATTCAGTGTCATAAAGCTGTCTTCCTAATACATCTATCATGGTTATGTCCAACAATGAGGCTTAACATACATTTGATAAGGGAATACACTATTAAATAAGCAAAGGTTCTAATGTACTGTCATTAATATGCATCTGTCATGACTTCCAGTGTGTTCATCTATTTCCTTGTTACCAGAGAGAAAAAGTTACTTCCTTATAGTGCATCAGTTTATGGCCTGACCAAATCACAGCTGATCCTGGGAGTGTCCATCTAGACCACACCCTTCACATGCCTTTAGCTAATACACTCTCCCCAATATGTACCAGCTCCTTCAAATCAAAACTGAGATGATGCCATAAAATCTGACACCTATTGAAATTACTCTTCCTAAGTCTCGATTACTTCCTTTGGTCAGCTCAGCTGTGAAGACAGCTGATGCCACTAATTCGAACAGAGTTTACAAAGGGTGACTCATGTGTTCAGATTTCTACTGGTAAAATTCATTCCTTCTCTTTCAAAAACTTAATGAGAAGGGACAGCTTTGTGAAATGGAGGAGCAAGAACAATATTGCTTAAATAAATTGGAATTTTCACTTTGATTACCCTGCAGTTTCTGCCATACTTTACAGGAAATGTTCCCTGTGGTGCAAATTTCTCTGGAGTGACATCACCATATGAAGCTATCCTCACTATAATTATTCTCATCCATATTTTCAGAGGACAGAGCACGAACATTCACCAAGGAGTGCTAGATGCATATAGAACAATTTAAAGCTGTAGAATCACCAGAAAGACCCATTAAAAGGCAAATGATATATCTTTATGCATGCGTGTGACCCCAAAGGAGACATTGCATATTCACAGTAGAAGAAATCTCTTTCAAACAATGGAACTCTGATAACAGCAAATAGTCTGTGGCATAAAATAACAAGCAGCACTCAATTTCCATTGCTTTTCCTGAACTAATCGTTTCAAGGGTGTAGCATAAAGGAGCAGGCATGTTTTAGTTCACAGCCACAAATTGAAATCCTTGTGGAACAGACTGTAGATGCTAATGCAAATCATTAGGATCTTAAGACTTTCTTCTTGGCAATTCTGGATTCCCTTTTATCAAAGTTGATTGTTCCTTTTATGATATAAAGTGAGATTTTTTTATCCCCCCCCCCCCCCCAAAAAATAGTGTAGAGAAAAGTAACAATTTAAAGATATATTTTAAAATATAATTTAAGTACAATTAAAACATGAAGCTGTGGGTTATTTTCACTGGCAATTTGCAACTGGCTCAGGGGAAGATTGCAGCCTCCCACTGCTAGGAGTTAAAGGGCATAGACAGGCTCTTTGTCTCCTGGAAAATAAAAGATTCCACCATCTGCTCACCAAAGCTTTGATTTTGTTTCAATGTAGAATAACTCTGTAGTCAATGATAAGGTCTTGATTCTCCCTTCATGCATGCATTCATTCATTCATTCATTCATCCAAACCATAACAAGAAAGAAAGGAGTGTTGAATATGACATTAAATGCATTGCTTATAAAATGGAAACGCAGTGTTTTTCTTTCTCTCAGTCCACTCTTTTCAAATCTGCTTGGTAAAGTTCCCGTTCCTTTAATAGTACCCCAGATCTCATTGTTTTTTAAAAATATAAACAGAAGACCCAAGATGATTGGACTCTGCTTATAGTTTTAATCCAGAGTCTATGCAATGTTCCTTGTTTTCTTTTGTAAGTCCACAGTTGGTGACTGTCTTTCTTTCTCTGTCTCTGTGTTGTAGCAGAAGGAAGCTGGGGCAAAACAAACAAATAAACAAAGGGAAGCAAACACTCTACAAGTGTTGGAACAAGCCATAATCTACTATTGTCAATATCCAGCGTGGCTTATGCAGTAATACTTTTGTTCTTAGAAAAAGAATGCTGAGCTCTTCCTGAAGGCCTTTCATTAGCATTATCCTCTTCCAACCCTTGATCCTCTGGGTCAGCCACAGTATACTTTAAAATTCCTGAAGTTGGGTTTCTACCAATGGGGTAGGGGTGGGGGTAGTAGGATGACCTCCTGCCTTCACATTAGCCTAGGATGCCCTGAAGCTCCCAAGGACACTCATCACCTTCTCATGAGGATAAGCATCATGATGTCTGTTATAGCTGTTTGGCATTTTCTTCCTTCCTTTCTTTCTTTCTTTCTTTCTTTCTTTCATTCTTTCGTTCTTTCTTTCTCTCCTTTCTTTCTTGTTCATGATTTCACTCTCATTAATCATATATTTAATAAAATACAGATGTGAAATGAGATTAATTTTGCATATTAAAAAAAAGCAATATGGTCAGTATTACTGGACCATCGTAGCCCATGTTGAATCCCTCACAACTTGACACTGGCCTGTGGAACGCATCATCATAGCCGTGTTTATCATCTGGTGACATACAACTGGGACCAAATCAGCATGGCTTGCATTGTGTTTTCATTTTCACATAGCACAAAAGACACACATCAAGTTGACCCTTATAATTAAAGGCTGTCCAAAGCTGTCAGCAGCATATATTTTCACTATCCTCACACTTACTCCCCCACTCCCCCGCCCCCCTCCGATTTAAATTGCAATGGATTTAAGTTGTTCCAACTCTCAAACTTGGGAACTAAGCTTTGACCTTGCTTAAAGACTAGGAAATAACTCCTTTAAAATACCCTGTGAGTTCTGATATTTCCAGATATGACTTGTGGAGTTCATACACAAATCAAAGAGACAGGGCAAGGGCTCATTTAATCAGGCATTTGATATCCAAGCCTGAAGATGTCAGTTGATTCCCAGGGGCCTTTAAAAAGCAGAGACAGATTCCTGACTGGCTGGCCAACCTAGTATGCTTGTTGAGCTCTAGATTCCAGTGAGATAGCCTGTTTCAAAATATAAAGAGGAATGCTCTTCATGAAGAATGTTCAAGGTCGACTTCTGATTTACGCAGGTACATGAACAGAGGGCAGAAGAGTCCTTCCTCACCCCCACATAAACGAAGTCATGTTGTCTTAGGCTAGCCAATTTTCCTATTTGTTTTTAGCATGAAAATACTTTCTTCCAAATTCATTCTCAGATACAAGATAGTTAGACGCTAATGGAAAACTTTACGCGTTAGATTTAGGTAATGAGTTATCCCAATCACTAAGTAAAGCTGTTTTCCAGGAAAAAAAAATAGCTATGCTACATGAAATACTTTATACTGTTAGGAATATTGGGATTTATACTGTTAGGAATATTGTGATACTTAGGCTTAAAATATGTTTTGTTTGGTAGTGATAGTAAGACCGCTTACAACCTAGTTGGAATACACAATTTTTCATATGTTCCCTGTACTTTTAGCATTTATAAATCTTATGTTACTCTTACATGTTTAAAGAAATATACCATGCTTTAGTTCCACATTTTAAATAATATTCAATATAAGGCAAGTGATATAATGTGAGTGAGTGCTTTTTCAAACTTGGTTTAAATCATTACCATTACTTAAATTTTTAAACACTCTTGGAACAACAGTTACAATGTATCTTTAGACCTCACCAACTAAGACTCTTAAGATGCGAACTTTGCAAACATTTCTGAAGGCACATATCCTAATCTATAGCTTCCAGAATCTTCTAAATTTCCAGTAAAATTTTTGACTTACAAAACATACACACACACACACACACAAAATAATTTTACTCTTATAATGCTTTAAATAAAGGCAGAAACATTTATCACACACCAGGGATTTTATTTATCTATCTATCTATCTATCTATCTATCTATCTATCTATCTATTTATTTATTTATTATCTGCAGGCTTATTGTATTGCTTGGCTGTATGTATTACTTTCAGTGATACCCGAGGGAAGCAATGAAAGCAGACAAGGATCTTGCTTTTGTTCAGTAGTAGGACTTTTGGTTCTTAGCAGGCTATGTTGTTTTCAAACCTCTGCAGAAGAAGGATATCAAGAAGGAAGAGCTTGGAGGAGAGAGTGTTGTTTACCCAGGGTGGCCAGCAAATAGAGACAGAGAGATGGACAGAGCCAGTGATAAGCTGGAGTTTCCCAAGCACACCCACAGCAACTTATTTCTTCTGTGAGAGCCCAACCCCCTACTTTCCACTGCACTTAAAACAACAAGCGTCTGAAGACCAAGCTTTCAATGCTTACACCTGTGAGGACTCTGATTGGTCAAATGGAGCCATTTGTTATTGCAAATATATAGAGATATCTGTTGTTCTGTAGCATAGCACAATATACAGTAAAATAACACTCTGGTGATTACCAGAAAGTTTTCAGTGAATGTTTGGACCTGGGAATAAATACACATTTCAGGAAACCTCAAAGTAAATACAAATAGGGTCGCTTTGCAGTGATCGAAGGGGCTACAGAGCTGTGACAGAAGCGGCCATTTACTGAGACTATGACTGAACTCTGGACTAACACCACAGTCAGCATCACCATTTCCTAAATATACATGCTTTAGTCGTTTCCCCATATATCATCTCCACTTTTAAAAATTTGATGGCCCTACTTTCATTTTCTTTGTCCTAGCTTTGACTTTTCCTCCTGACCATAGCTCTTCATTAACAGAGATAAGACTAAAAGATTTTCCAAGGTTGAAATATATGTATGATTGTGTTTAAGAGGCCTAATTAAAAGATGTCTTGGTAGCACTCTTGTTAATAATCCTGAAGATGAAAGAAGAAAGACCACCATCCCAAATCATCATGGCTAACTTAATTAAAGCAAGCAATTAATTAAAGCAGAATCTTTAAAAAAAAATCATATACGCAGGCTGCCTCTCCCTAAAGCACGGTTCTAGAGGTCAATATTGAACATAAGGAAGACAAGGTTTTTAAAAACTCAGGGGTGCACGATTACTTCATGGGGGATAACAAGAGCTGACCCTAAGTGAACAAGTTAGTCATAACAGCCTCCTGAAACAATGCCACGGTTACAGGATGGCGTAACAAGTAGCCATGATAAAAGGTAGTCATATTAAGATATCATAGGTATATTTTGAAACAAAGGTATGTTTTCAATATTTCTATAGACAACATTTTGAAACAAAAACATGGTTGCTGCCTTGCCTCCTGAAACAGAAAGTAAAGAACTATTTGTAGTTAACGTTATAGGTTAGGCACAGCCAAATCCTTGAGAAACAGAGGGTTAGTCATCAACAAGAATGAGTCCCGTTTGTCTTCACTATAAGATGGCTTTTAATCCTAAGGTGGAGGCAGGCCGGCTCATCACTCTCTGTGTATATGTATATTGTAATGCAGTTTCTTTTTTCTTTTATTGAAAATTCATTTTTTTCTCAAATAGAATACACTGATTATTGTTTGGCCCCCCTCTGCTCCCCCAATACCTCCCTACATCCCACTGATCTGAATCTATCCCTTTCTTTCTCTCAGAAAACAATCAGGCTTCTAAGACATAAGTTATCTAAGAGATAACTAAACTTATCATATGATATGATGATAAGATGTGACATAACAAATTCTAAACTGCGTAGTGGGACAAAACAAGCAGAAGGAAAAGGGCCAGAGAAAAAGCACAATAAACATGTAAATGCAGAGACTTATTAGTTTTCCCACTCAGAAATCTCATAATAACCTTGAACTGGGATCCACAATATATACTTAAAAGAACTTGCAGGCCAAATGAAAGAGAATATATGTGTGTGAGTAAAATTAAATTAAACTTAAAGTTAAAATAAGATGAAATCAAAAGAAAACAAAACCATCAACATCCCTGGCAGGACATAATGAGAAAGGAACTACCAAAAATACCTTTGAATTTACTTTTTGTTGGCATCTACCGCTAGGTAAGCAGTCTAAAATTAAGAGTGGCTTGCTTCCCCAGTGAGACTCCCTTAGAGAAAAAATAAATTTTGTTTGCAAGTGATTATCAGTTGGAAATTACTTCTGGGATAGGGATGGGGTCATGTGTCCTCTTCTTTTTTCAGCTTTAGGACCCCATTTGTTGTAGATACCTGTAGGTCCTGTGGATACTGCCTCAGTCTCTATGAATTCCTGTTTGTCAACCCTCTTGATTTAGTGGGGCCTAGTTTTCTTGCAGTTCTTCATCTTACATTCTTTCTATCTCTTGTTCTACAGGGAAGTTGAGACCATTGATGTCGGAAGATGTCAACTGTGTTTGTTAATTCCTATTATTTTGTTCTTGTTTCTGTTGCTGTGGTGATGATGGTAGTGGTGGTGATGGTGATGGTGATGGTAGTCTGTGTTTGTTTGTGTATGTGTGTGTCCTGTCATTTGACTTGATTATTTATACTTGATTATTTATAATTTATTCTTGATTATTTTCCTGGGTGTGCTTAACCTCTAAAGATTAGAGTTTCCTTTCTAATGCCTTCTTTATTGCTAGATTTATAAATACATATTGCTTAACTTTGATTTTGTTACAGAATGTTTTATTTTCTCTAGTCATTGTAATTGAAAGTTTTTCTGATCATCACAGTCTAGATTAGCATCTGTGGTTTCTTAGAATTTGTAGAATATCTGGATTTAAGAGTATCTAATCATATATCAGCTATTATTCTTATAGGTCTAGATTTAAATGTTACTTGCGTTTTTCCCTTGCAGCTTTTACTATTATTTCTTTATTCTGTACTTTTAGTGTTTTGACTATTATGTACTGAAGTAAATTCAATTTCTGATCTAGTCCATTTGGTGTTATATTTTCTTCTTAACCTTGATAAGAATCTCTTTCTTTAGGTTAAGGAGATTTTCTTCAATAAAATAATCTCACTCCATTCCGACCATATCAAAATTCAGGATGACTTCTAGTGTGTAGAACAGGTTTTAAGAAAACTGAGCCATATTTTATTATCAAGAGGAAAAGTGAAGTATGCAGATGTTATCCAAAACAAGGCAGAAATTAGAAGGGTTTTTAATGATCTCATTTTGTTTCCCTTAATCTTGAACTCTCAAATATATGGACATAAATTACTAATGAAGATAATCATAGATTACTTTACCTTGAATGACCACTGCCTTGACTTCACTGTATACCAGTGAGCATTACTGAGATAGAGCACCACCGTTGACACACTTTGACATAGTTATATTTAGAAAATCAGATTTCAAAGAAGAACCCTAACAAGAATGGATACCTCTTTGAGAAGCAATATGGTATAAAAAAATAAGACATTGATAAAGTAACACTATTTCACAAGATTAGAAACCCCTTCACTCACCACAGGGACAACAGGGATAAGCCACAGATATTCTCTTTGGAAAGGTGTCCTTGTGTTTTTAGATTAGAAAATTCTTGATTGTTCCATTTTTTTTTTTTTTTAGTAAATCAAGTTATTGGATTTAAAATATAAACAAAAACAGTATATTCTAAACTTCTTTGTCAGTTCATCGTGTGCCTGCTTTTTGCCTACTGAATGCTTTATTAAACACTAAGAGTTGACTTCAATCTACAGCTCCTTAATGTGGGCAAAATCTCAGAGCAGTTGCCCATACAGGAGATAAACCAGAAGATTTATCTAATATTTGATGCATTCTATCAGGCTGCATGAGCACAGCAGGGAGCCAGGGGCTTTGGTGACTGACTGCATGTGTAATGAGACAGGCAGCAAAGTTAAAAAGACAGCCACACTGCATGAACAAATTCAGGGAAATGCATCTAGCCAACACATTTGGTGGTTCTCCCCCCAAAAAATTATGAATTCTGAGACACCTTGAATCTCCCAGGCTCCTTCTAATTACCAACATTGACAAGTCTGCCCTCTCAGTTGCAGCTGGCTGCCCCAGGCATCTTTATAGCAAAACCGACAAATGATGGGAATAGTATGATTTAAAAATCAAAACTAAAACACAGTTGGAGGCTTTATTTTTCTTTTTGGTAAAGATGTTTAAAAGTTTTATGTCCAGGGTTTGTGAGATTATAGAAGGTGTAGAAGGACAATGCAAGGTCAAATCTACATCTCATATACAAAGAATTACCTAGGCCACATCTGGATGCTGTAACTCACAATCTAGAGAATACAAGATGAGGAGCATGACCCTTGCATGAAGATCATGCTAGTGACCCGCAGCACCCTGCCATGAATAATGGACATTATTAGAAGGAGGAGGGCAACAATAATAATATACTGTTCTCAGTGTCCTGAGCCAGAAGGAAAAGACTGGCATAATACCACACAAGCTATGGCATGGTCATGAATGTTCCAGCTTTTATGATGAGGTCCTCTAAGGCTATGGTATACATATACATCAAGATACAACATGGATGGGAATGTTTGAACATTGACGAAGACCATTGTTCATCTGTTCCTTTCCTTTACATTCAGTCTGGAGGGCTAAAGTGACAAGAGTCAAAGACAAGTGATTTGTTTTCATGATTGGAATATTTTCCTTGTTTCTGGAAACAGATGTAGTTACTATTGTTCTGGAGAAATAGGATTGGGCAAAAGAAAGGAGAATTTTTTTTTTTTTTTTTTGCTTTAAAAAAAATGAATGTACGTATTTTATATTTTACATTGAACAGTTGGGTTGCATAGTTTGCTGATGAATTGGCCTCCATAGACTTACGTGTTTAAGATTTTTGGGAAACATAGAAAATGATGGGAATCATTTCTAGGAGGTAGAGATGTGCTAGGGACAATGGGTCATGGGGACAAACCTTGAGGTTTGGTAACCTGGTCTCACATCCTGTCTATTCTTGGATTTTGGCCTATTAGTGCAATATAACCAGGTGCCTCAGCTCCTATGGTCAGGCCTTCCCCACTACAGTGAACAATTTTCTAAATTTATAACTTAAAATGAGCCTTTCCAAAATGAATCCTTCCTCTTCTCATTTATTATTTCTCTGTTATATTGTGACAACAGCAGGGGTCATAGCAAACAGTTATTTTCTCTGTCTCTGTTTGTTTCTGTCTCTCTCTTCATCTCTTCCTCCCTTCCTCTCTCTGTCCCTCCCTATGTCATTAATGTTACAGAAAATCCACAGTGAATTACATCAACTTAGTCTTCACACATTTATATCAGTGAAGTAGAAACTTGAGGGTTCTTTGGAAAGTTGGATCTTGCTGGGGCAAGCACATGAAGGAACATTTAGCTGAAGCAGATGCAAGTGAAAGGATGTTCTGCTAAAGCAATCAAATGAGAGGACATGTAACAGAGGATTCTTTGATAACAACAGGTATTGTTCTGCCTTACATTACATAGTTGAGATTCATTGTTCAGAACTCCATAGAAAGAAACACATCAAAAACTTTTGGTGGCGTGCTACAGGTTTTTGCTGCTTCTGCAGACTTGGGCTGGTTGGCAGAGTGATGTGAGTGGAGGACATGTGATGTTTGGAGGGTATAAATATGACTCAACAGACAGTGACAGAGGCTCAGCTAGGGCTGCTTATAGAGCTAGCTGTGCAACACTTGTGGGTCTCTCATTTCCAGGGAAATTATAGTGTTATTCAAAGTTCTGATCTTAAAACATAAAGACAATGTCAGCCAACAGGGAAGCAGCACTTAGGAATCCCAAGAGAGCACTCTCGAAGGTTAAAGAGGTTATATTTTAAAAAGGAAGTGTTTTATTTTATCCTAAAATCTCTTTTTTCCCCCACAATGTATGGTTTCATTCAAACAAAGATTTCATCTTTTTTACGATGTATTGACAATTTTAGTTATATTTTACAAAATCTTAGGAGTATGCTTCTCCTCTCATTTAAAGGGTCCATAAAATATAGTATTAGAACAACATATTTGATTTGTATCTTTTAGATCATCTCACAAGTCTGGTCCTGCCTCAAAAAAGAAAAATAATTTAGACTAGAAACATATTTAAAAGGTTTACAAAGCAAAAATGATTCAAAACTGGTAACAAATTGAATCTAGAAACAGTTCTATATAATTCAAAGAAAATATTTTATCTAAGTAAATATTGAAAAAGAAAAAAATTTAGAGTCTTTCCTGTTTACACACACACACACACACACACACACACACACACACACACACTACACAGTTCTCTGCCCATACCCTAGGGTGAACCACTTCATCTGCTTTCAGGATCAGCAGCTAAAAATCATACATTTTGTAGAACTTCAAATAAAGACATGTGATACTACCACTAAACTATACCTTCTACAGGTCTATCCTCCTTGTGTCTATACCCTCAGAGTGTTGATGTGTACTCCTAACAAACATAGTGTGTCATCACTGAGACAAATCAGTCAATTACAGCCCATGTTCCTTTCTATTCAGATAGGTGGTACTACCGAAGACATGCAGCAACACATTTAATGACCGAAATTGTTGAGTATTTTCTTTTATCTAAGTCTACATCAAAACTTCCAAAGTTGTGTTATGATACCTGTGTTACATCAGCAAATACCTGGTACCAAGAAGGAGTTTTCATTCCAACCATTGTGAGCATTTGGTGCCTCTTTCAGCTTTAAGCTGAGCCTATAGCAGTTTATTATTAATAATAAAGTATTTAGGTCGGAGATTGTATTTAACACTCACAGGACCCCAGGATTCTCCTCAGAATGGCATCGTTGTGTCATCTCTATTCTGGAGAATGATTTGAAGGTAAGAAAAAACATAACCTTAATATTCCTGAACATCACCTCACAGGCTTATTGAAAATGGAGAAACTCCACCTTTTGCTCACTTCATGTTTTGTGTTCCTAATGATGTGTAAAATTTCTAACATATCATTTAATTTCTCCATTCATTTTTCCCTTAATTGCTTTTGTCTTGCTGCTGACGACAAAAACAAAACAAAACAAAACAACCAAACAAAAACCTCGAAACAACAATAACAACAACAACAAAGGTCACTTCTGTATAGGTTACTCACCAAGCACCTGGAGCCCATAGAATAGTATCTGGAACAGTGGAAACTCTCCATGAATGAGCATAGTCATCAGCTTTACATATACACATACATTTTTTTCTCATCATAACATCCCTAGGATATTTTTTACTACATTAGAAAGACTGTCTTAGCTAGTGAGATGGCTTGCTGGCCAAAGGCCCTTACTTCCAAGTCTGACAATTTAAATCTTCTCCCTAGGACCAGCAGGGTAGAAGGAACCAACTCCTGGAAGTGTTGCTGTGATCCCCCCATATGTACTGTGGCACATGAGTATCACCCCAACATCAATTATTAAAAAAAAAAAACCTAGAAAATATTGTAAACCTTAGATAAAGGCAATAATGGAATGGGTTTGTATACCTCAGAAATCAGTTCTATCACAATGGTGGAAATGGATGCTCATACTTTGTAAGAGTCTATGAACCTAGAAAGTTTAACTTGAATGTAATTGACCTCTTACTTAATCATATTCTATCAAACTCCGAGTTCAAATGAATATGTTAACTTATTCCTTTTCTAAGGCATAAGTTTCAGAATGCTACAGAGCCTGCCCATGTTTGTGCTGGCACAAATCCTCTTTTAAAATAAAAATGATTTTTTCTGTAGTCCTCACAATGACTAGCCAAAGGAATACAAAAGCAAAGGTCCTTCGAGGTTACTAATGCCTCAGTGTATTTTAATTTTTCAAAAAAGAAGTGAGATTATCATACAGTGGTAGTGGTTCTGTCTTTTCTTAGTTTTGCTTTTGTTTTAAGAATTCCTAAGATACCTTGGTCAGTGTAGTGTATTATTGTATAAAATCAATATTATGTTAAAAAAAACTAACGGTAAAAATTAAGGCAGAATAAGGAAAAGAAAAATTAAGAAAAATAAAGAAAAGAACCTGAATTCTAGAAGGCACAGGCTGGAGCACAGACATTGTTGATGCTAAGACACCTTCCCGAGGAGAGAAGTAATGGTTGACACACTCAGGCACCAGAAGAATGAAAAGTAAGAGATTAAAAGCAGAGCCTGTTGCCATGTGAGGGGCAGGGAGAAGGGAGAAGGGAAGCTAGCAGAACACGGTTTTAATGAAGTGTTAAGTCATTTACCATGAGAGCTGTAAAGAAGAGATGGCTAAGGTGTGAATAAGAGGGGACAAAATGGAGGAAGAGTAGAAAGAAAAGGCAAAAGCAAAATGAAGTGAACCTTGGTAACCTGTGCGGACTTCGGGGAAGAATGGTCCACGTGCTCCAGTGCCATTCAGTAATGGAGCTGGGCAGCTCATTAAAATCACGTGTCAAAAGGTAGGTGCCCTGGAAAAAAAAAAAGGCAAGGGAGCCAAAAAATAACTAGAGCAGTACAATTACTATTTCTCCAGACGGGGCTGGGGGATGCCACAAATGCACAGCACTCAAGGAGGTACACTTAAGAAATGCCCACAGGAAAACATGAGTGCATCCTGGGGAAATAATGAGAGTTATAAAGCTGAGCACGGGAGGGGTGAGTCAGGCCAAGAACGAGGAATATTTAAAATTGGATATGTCTGTATGAAATAACTCAGCTACCAGTGAGGGAATTTAAAGAAGCTATTGAAGAGCAATATGAGGAAGCAGAAGAATGAGATTTCAGCTTCTCTGGGTATAATATGGGCAGACTAAATATAGAATTGCCATCTTTCTCGCAGTGAGCCGTTTGCATTTGGTAAAGGCCTCCAGTGTTTTCTCAAATAAAGGCAATAAACTGGGCTCTAATTATTTCTAGTTGTTCATTATAGTTAGTCCTTGAGATTAGGTTGAAGGGAAATAAATTAACATATATATAAGGTCTGATTTGCGCTCAGTAATATGTCTGACATTTTAAGATATTTGAGCTCATTTGCTTTTCGTAACAAATGTGCAACGTGAAAGCCACTGTCAGAGCATTTTGATGAGGGTATATGAGATGGGCATAGCTCCTAAACAGGGACTTGTTAACCTGTGCGAGCTTCTAGGTATAGTGGGGTAGGAGTTTGGATAGTTGGCCCTAGCGGGTGGTTCCATATTGAGATGTAGCAACATTTTTAATAATGGGGCTTGGCTGGAGGAGAGACATCACTGGAGAAGGGTTTTAAGGGTTTTATTCAAGCCTGCTTCTGTCTCCTCTTTCTTTTTCTTCCACTGACCTGTGACGATCTTAAGGGTCCCAGCTACTTGATCTCACAGCCATAGAGCTTTCTGTCATCAAGCTTTTCCTGACAGGAAAGACTAACCTCAAACCAGGAGGCAAAAGAACACTGCTCCCCCTTTTTAAATTAGATATTTTCTTCATTTACATTTCAAATGTTATCCCAAAAGTCCCTTATACCCTCCCCCTGCCATGCTCCCCTACCCACTCACACCCACTTCTTGGCCCTGGCATTCCCCTGTACTGGGGCATATAAAGTTTGCTAGACCAAGGGGCCTCTCTTCCTGTAGTGGCTATCTCTGGTTGTCAACTTGACTATATTTGCAATGAACTACAATCCAGAATTGGAAGGCTCACCAGTGACCCTAACCTGGAGGCTTGGAAATAGAAGTCTCTGATCTGGATCTTGGTATGGAGATCTTGATAGCATATCGGCTATGGATTAAAGGTGTGTGATTAAGAAAGAGAGATCTCCGAGCTGAAGATCATCTGGGATTAAAGGTGTGAGATTAAGACAGAGATCCCCTAGCTCAAGATCACCTGGGATTAAAGGTGTGAGATTAAGACAGAGATCCCCTAGCTCAAGATCACCTGGGATTAAAGGTGTGATGGCACACACCTTTAATCTGGGTTACACCTTCTGCTGGAGACTATATAAGGACACTGGAAGAAGGGAGACTAGCACTCGCTCCTTCGCCTGTTCACCGTGTGGACTGAGTAACTGCTAGATCCTTGGACTTCCATTCACAGCTACTACTGAACCATTGTTGGGAATTGGGCTGCAGACTGTAAGACATCAATAAATTCCTTTACTCCATAAGTTCTGTGACTCTAGAGAACCCTAACTAATACACTTCCCAATGATGACCATCTTCTGCTACATATGCAGCTAGAGACACAAGCTCTGGGGGTACTGATTAGTTCATATTGTTGTTCCACCTATAGGGTTGTAGACCCCATCAGCTCTTGGGTACTTTCTCTAGCTCCTATATTGGGGTCCTGTGTTCCATCCTATAGATGACTGTGAGTATCCATATCTGTATTTGCCAGGCACTGACAAAGCCTTACAGGAGACAGCTATAACAGGGTCCCTTCAACAAAATCTTGCTGGAGTATGCAAATAGTGTCTGCATTTGGTGGCTGACTATGGGACGGACCCCTGGGTGGGGTAGTCTCTAGATGGTTCATCCTTTTGTCTTAGCTCCAAACAAAACCACATGATCATCTTGTTAGATGCTGAGAAAGCATTTGACAAAATCCAACACCCCTTCATGATAAAAGTCTTGGAAAGATCAAGAATTCAAGGGCCATACCTAAACATAATAAAAACAATATACAGCCAACCAGTAGCCAACATCAAAGTGAATGGAGAGAAACTCTAAGCAATCCCACTAAAATCAGGGACTAGACAAGGCTGCCCACTTTCTCCCTACCTATTCAATATAGTACTTGAAGTCCTAGCCAGAGCAATTCAACAACAAAAGGAAATCAACAGGATAAAAATTGGAAAGGAAGAAGTCAAAATATCACTGTTTGCAGATGATATGATAGTATATATAAGTGACCCTAAAAATTCCACCAGAGAACTCCTAAACCTGATAGACAGCTTTAGTGCAGTAGCTGGATATAAAATTAACTCAAACAAATCAGTGGTCTTTCTCTAAACAAAGGATCAAAAGGATGAGAAAGAAATTAGGGAAAAAACACACTTCATAGTCACAAATATTATAAAATACCTTGGTGTGACTTTAACTAAGGAAGTGAAAGATCTGTATGACAAGAACTTTAAATCTCTGAAGAAATTGAAGAAGATCTCAGATGATGGAAAGGTCTCCCATGCTCATGGATTGGCAGGATTAATATAGTCAAAATGGCTATCCTGCCAAAAGCAATCTACAGATTCAATGCAATAGCCATCAAAATTCCAACTCAATTCTTCACTGAGTTAGAAAGGGCAATTTGCAAATTCACCTGGAATAATAAAAAACCTAGGATAGCAAAAACTATTCTCAACAATAAAAGAACCTCTGGGGGAATCACCATGCCTGACTTCAAGCTGTACTACAGAGCAATAATGATAAAAACTGCATGGTACTGGTACAGTGACAGACAGGTAGATCAATGAAATAGAATTGAAGACCCAGAAATGAACCCACACACCTATGGTCACTTGATCTTTGAGAAGGGAGCTAAAATCATCTAGTGGAAATAAGAAAGCATTTTCAGCAAATGGTGCTAGCACAACTGGCGGTTATCATGTAGAACAACGAGAATTGATCCATTCTTATCTCCTTGTAAAAAGCTCAAGTCCATGTGGATCAAAGAACTCCACATAAAACCAGAGTCACCCCTCTCCCCTTTACATCGCTTTGTTTGGTATCTGACCAGATCAAGGAGAAAGGTCACTAAGACAGATGGCAGCATTTCACAATTTGAGTTTTCATGGTTGGGCTTTAGTCTGCTGAGGTGCTATTTTGTGAGACAAACAAATATACAATAACAACAACAAAAAAAATCTTTTGAAATAAATGGCACACAATTGTTTCCAAATGGCTTCATGCTCCCTTCCTGTGTTTTACTAAGGATGACAAAATTCCTCAAACTGACCTCTGAGGACAGGTGTGAGAATGCATTAGCAGCCTATTTAGTCATGTGTCTTTTCAGTTCCTTTCATCAACAGTTAATTAACCATGAACAGGGCACATTCTTAGGCTCTGAGGAAGATGAAGGAAATTGTTCCTGTCTACATAGAATATTCAGTTAGGAAGGTGATAAGAAAACAAAAAACAATAAAAGGGATATTTATGTGAAAGTAGGGTTGACACTATTAAGGAAAAGCCAGGGTTGTATGGTAATACATTGGCATGCTATCAAATTCTAAGGAAGCTGCTGAAGAAAATCTTTCCTAGGAGGAACAAGCAAATATAACTGGACAGAAGGGACATTTCTTCCAAAATGTCGAAGCAGAAGAGAAAAAGTGGCCCAAGTTCCTTGGGCACTAGCCACATAGCAGGACACTGAGACAGATGAGTATGTTTTTGTTGGTTCACATCCTGAAGACTGAGCTATTCTAGGACCAGAACTTCCCCAGGACATGTGCCTCAAGCCTTCTAGAGGCTGGCATCATTTCTGGATTCAGTGATTACCATGAAGGGATTAAAAAACACTTAGGGCATTAGCTGAGAGTATTTTTTAAATTAGATATTTTTTTATTTACATTTCAAATGCTATCCTGAAAGTTCCCTCTACCCTCCCCACGCCCTGCTCCCCTAGCCCCCCACTCCCACTTCTTGGCCCTGGCGTTCCTCTGTACTGGGCCATATAAAGTTTGTAATACCAAGGGGCCTCTCTTCCCAATGATGGCTGACTAGGCCATCTTCTGCTACATATACAGCTAGAGACATGAACTCTGGGGGTTCTGGTTAGTTCATATTGTTGTTCCTCTTATAGGGTTGCAGACCCCTTCAGCTCCTGGGGTACTTTCTCTAGCTTCTCCATTGGGGTCCTGTTTTTGAGAGCACCTATGAGAGCTCTACTAGAGTGTTTTACTGTGGATGGTGGAAGTAGTCCTGAAAGGAGATGGCAGCATCCCGTGGGCTAGATTCCTGAACTGAATAAAAATGTGAAGCTAGAGGAGAACCGAGCTGATAATTCCCTTGTCTGATTCCAGAGGGGTGCAAGTTCATCCTGCCACAACTGTCCAACATGCTTCACATCTTGTTAGATTGCATCCTCAGACCTGTGAGCCACAATAAACCATTCCTCCTATAAATTGTTGTTGTGGTGGTTGTGTTTTTTTGTTTTGTTTTGTTTTGTTTTGTTTGTTTGTTTGTTTGTTTGTTTTTTATCAAGTATTTGGTCACAGCTGGAGAAAAAGTAATTGCCACCCTGGGCTTCCACTAGTAGTCTTGAAACCAACTTAGTGAAATCCAAGAGTATATGTAAAATCAGAACACAAAGACAGAACTACCTTTTAGCTTACCATAGAAACTCATGTTAGTATATCTTAGTGATTTTAAAGACTATTATGATGAGTTTTAATTGTAGCTGTGGGAAGATAGTTGCCTACATGAAGCTGGTTCCCCCATAGTTAAGTGAAAATATTCCATTCCTTTAAGCTCACTAAATTCTGAGAGGGTTGATAGGGACATGTATACCTCACCAAGAGAATGAGATAGTAACTGGTATAGATTGATTCCCTCTGGCATTCTGACCTATACTGTTGTGAAATTTTTACAGAATTGTCAATCTGTGACTCATGTCTGAAAATCAGCAGAATTCTTGCCTGTCCATGTCAGGACTCATGCATTGTGGACAGTATGTTTGCCTGAGGCCTAATTGAGACAAATAACTGAAATATTACAAAGTCTGATTAAGAGAAGGAAAAGAAAAAGGCCATTTTACATTGGCAATTGACCAACTTCTTCAGGTTTTTGAGAACTGTCAGTCTGTCTTCAAGTCGCCATAATAAAATAATTAGCTACTCACATAGACCCAGCATTGCTTCAGTTAAACAGCTCTTGCCATGAGTCTATGGCAAATACACATAAACTCTGCTTTCTATCAGAGTATCTTCAACAGTATTCACATCACAGCTACTCCTCACTTGACTACGGGGAATATTTGACAGCTGACCTTCAAATATTTATAAAATAAATATTATGGCATGCTTTATTAAGGAAGTAAAACACTAATAAAATATTTTAATTTACACACAAAATTAGACTATAATTAGTGTGAGCATACAGTGTTGGCCACAGAGTTAGTGGATCACACGTTGGGTGGCCAGTGGTCAAGGGGCTGAGAAGATGGCCTTTCTTTGAAATACAAAGAGCTCTATATGTAAGTAATGTGGGGCATAATTTTTTATATGACAAGTGCTGACACTGGATTAAAGTGAAGATGTTCAGTGTGTCTTAATGTCTGGTATATATTCTAAAAATGTAATAAAATAATGTGCCACCAGGAGGAGTTGACATCTTTGATTTAAATTTGAAGAGCAGGTAAAAGCTAAATCCTGGCTGAAATTAAGTAACAAATTTATAACTCTTAATGGAATTTTGCTCCTTTGTCAAAGTGATGTTTCTGTGCAATATCAAGTAATTTGAAATTATTAAAGAATCAAGTATTCTCAATGAGTCTTTGCAGTAGCAATACCATTAAGCACACCTTTGGGTGGGGCATCTTTTTTTTTAGTTTTTTTTATTAGATATTTTCTTCATTTACATTTCAAATGCTATTCTGAAAGTCCCCTTTACGCTCCCTGCTCCCCTGCTCTCTAACCTGTGTAGGAAGCCGCACCTGGGCCTCCCCAGCGAACGCCTCCGAGAAGCTCCGCCTCCAGGGATCCCTGAGCCCTGACCAAGACCGAGGCGGCGAAAGCCCCGTGCGAGCCCTGACCGAGGCGGCGAAAGCCTCCGCCCGAGCCCTGACCGGCGAAGCCGCCCAAGCTCCGGGAAGGCCATGTGGCTCCGGGAAGGCCGTGTGGCTCCGGGAAGGCCTGCGGCTCCGGGAGAGCCTGTGGCTCTGCCCCATTACAAGATGGCGCGGGGCCGGCAGGCTGCCAGGGAGGAGAGCCTAGTGCGCATGCGCAGCTCTCTCCTCAGGCCTCCTCCGGCAGTAGCCCCTCCCGAAGGGAAAATATGCTAATGAGGCACTGCTTGTAGTACCAATGAAGGGAAAATATGCTAATGACTGTGGCTTGTGGCACCAATGAAAAAGCTTTGTTCTGTTAGATAGGTAATCACTAATCTGTAATTTTGTCATTGAGGCATACAGTGTTCAGAGGAAAATAAAAACAACACTGGGATTCCTGGGAATTCTAGACAGCTTAATTTTCAGGCCAAAATAAAAGCATCTATTGGTCACCACAACACATAATGGTTTCTATTGTTTTTTTTTGTTTTTTTTTTTTTTTTAAGATTTATTTTTTATTTTATTATATGTGAGTACACTGTAGCTGTCCTCAGACACTCCAGAAGAGGGAGCCAGATCTCGTTACGGATGGTTGTGAGCCCGAACCTATCACCTTCGGAAGAGCAGTCGGGTGCTCTTACCCACTGAGCCATCTCACCAGCCCGGTTTCTATTGTTTTGATAAAAGGGTTCAGACACAGATTCTCCCATTCCCTACTTCTACAAATTCTCTCTATTCTTTGTGGGGTCATAACCAGGATCTTTAAAATGGGGACATTATTGTTTGATGTACTAGCACTGAGATCACCATTTTCTCTACCACATTACAGCTGAGAAGAAGGTAAGTGTGAGCACCACTTCTAATGAGATCCTTTTCTATCCTTAACAATAGAAACACACACAAAAAAAGAAAGAAGCAACACAAAGTGAAGGGCACGAATGCCATGAAACTCAATTTCCTTCTTTTAGGTTACTGAGTCATTTCGGATGACGTGCATCTACAAAAATTATCAAAATCTTATCCTTATCTCTGGAAAATACAACAAACCTCCATTCAAACCTCCTAGAGTCTTAGGCATCTTGAAAAGTACTGAGTGTACAACGGTCCCCATCACTTCACCAAGTCGTTTGTACACAAAACAATTGCCATATCCCCAGATGATTTTAAACACCTGTGATCAGTGTTTGTTAATCTGTTTTTTTTTTTCCCTCACAAATTTCTAAATGTTCACTTCAAAACAGAAGAGAGTAAAAGCTCTCAACTGAATTGAAGTTTTATATAATAGCAAAGAATAAAGTGTAACAAAGCACCTGTGCTTTAGAATGAGAAAAAAAAAAAANACTACATTATGAAGACATTATGTATAAAATGTAGAGACTCCCTTTTGAAATTAGCTACTGTCTTGATTACTTATTACTAGAATAGCTACTTTATTAACTTCTGAATTCCTAGTGTTTAGGAAGTACAATTCAGATGAAAATGCTTAAGTGTTAAAAGTCTGTATTTGAGTCCTGAGAGTTCAATGGAAAGCTGGAAAACTTTGAGTCAGAGTTCTTTAAGACTAATAACAGCTACCTTAGCTTATAACTATAAAATAATCCATCGCTCAGGGCACATGCCAGCAATTCAGTAACTAATTCACTAACTTCCACTATTAATGCAATAGCAGTAATTTAAAAAAATGAACACACTTACATTAGGACCGTTTAACAGAAATGATTTATACTAGTATGGAATATAGGTTACTTACTAGTGATGGGTTAAGTGTTACCCTTTGATATGGTGGCTGGGATTTATTGATCTCTCAATCCTTCATGTAGAGCCAGGGACTCACCAACATGTGACTAAGATTACTTAAATCTCATGTATTTGCACAAAACCACCAAAAGGTCCCAAATATTGCACAGACACTAACTAAATCTTTTATGGGTAGGACTATGGAGCAGCTATACTTCCTAACAAATGTGGTAGATGGTGTTAATTTAAAAAATAGGGAAGAGGTTAGCAAACAAATCAATCATTTCAGGCTTGCCAAAGCAAAAATCACGACAACGCATTTAGATTAGAAATGCACCACTTTGTTATCATCAAAACCTTTGAATCTTTATCCACCCATTTCAGTGAGTTATAGCGACCGTTTTATGGCATGAAAGGTGGTGGCATTGAGAAACATGCTTCTTCAAGAAGAACATCCTTTTCTGTAGGTGTTTACTTTTAGCACTACAAAAGGAGCAACACATTCAACACTCAATTATTTGGACACCAAAGGAAAAGGCCTGAAAAGCTTTGTTTTAAAGCAATCAATGGTTTTATTTCCTAGAACTGAAATAGTCTACGGTTCTCCAATCTAAACCTCCAAAGGTATAGTTATCTTTTTTTTTTTTTTTCATCAGAGCCCAAGGGGAAAGAGCAGGGCCAAGAGGGTCCAGGTACAAAGGTGTGTAGAGACAGAAGAGGCTGGGAAGGGACCCTCAACTTCTGAGTACATTTTGCAGTAGGTGATGACACTGAGGGGCCCAGGTGCTGACCTGCAGATAGAAATGGCAGCACCTTAAGGAAAGCAAAGCCTTAACAACAAGCAGGTCATCAAAACCCTAAGCAATAAGGGATAGGAGATTGGCCACAGAAAAACTACGAGTCGCAACCAAAGGTTGGTCTAAATAAAATTCAACTCCTCTTAAAATAAAGATGGTTTCTAAAGTATTCTTATGTTTAAAGTTATATATGTATGACTAAGGGCTTGGGGCTCCAGGGTGGATTCAAAGGAGCAGCAGAAGTTTCCTCAGGGCATCCTTCAGTGGTCCAAGAGATGTGGAGAGGATAATGTCTCGCCTCTTCAACCCAAAAGGGAAGGCAAAGTCTTCAGATCTTACGATGGGAGCCCCAAATGTTTTTGTAAAAAAATAAAAATTAAAAAAAAAAAAAGTGCCTGGGCAACAAAAATCTTTACTGGACACTGCTGTCTCACTTTCCCCAAACCTACAATACTCTGAAAGGAATTATGGGAGGAGGAGACAGGCACTCAGGGTGGGTGTAGGGTAGACTAGCATGGCCATAGTTTACACACTGTTCCTTCCAGACCTTTGAATGTTGTCCCTGCTCTTTATCTTCCACCCCTCTTCACTCCTGGTTCCTAGGCAGAGGTCCAAAATGCCCCTAAGAGTTTAGGGTGGGAAGGGTGGCCACGACTTAAGCCACAAAGTTGATGTCAACTGGCCTGTCCCTTCATGCCAGGAATTTAGGCTTGTCGAAGGCGAGTGAATGAAGGAGAGGTGGACTGGGGTGAAGACTGGGCCCTAGTGGGTTTCCCAAGCCACAGCCATGTGGCAGCAGGAACGGGTAAAAGGGGCTCTTCTACAAACACCGTGACTACAGGCCTTCGATTTCTCCAACAATCAGGCCCTGGACCGCCTCTTCTGTGGCCTCTTCCTCCAACGGAGGCTGCTGCTCCTGGGCTTGGTCAGGCTCCTCCACGAAGGGGCAGGCCTCTGCCTCGCGCTCTTCAGCCGGCTCCATCTCCAGCGCGCCAGGGTCCGCCTCCCTGGGCCGTTTGAGAGGACAATAAGCCTGTTCATCCTCCGCGCTCCTCTTCAGACTCTCGGGCTCCTCCACCTCAGCCTTGACCTCGGTCTCGGTCTCGGTCTCGGTCTCGGTCTCGGCTTCCGCCTCCTCCTCCTCCTCCTCCTCCTCCTCCTCCTCCTCCTCCGCCTCCGCTTCAGCCTCAGCCTCAGCCTCAGGGTGCTGCTCTTGCACCTGCTCTGCTTGCTGATCTCCTGGCTCGACCTCAGTGAGGCCAGGCTCCTCCATGGTGTCCAGCAGGTCATAGGCAGGCTGGGGCTCGGGCTCGGGCTCCTGCTCACAGTCGGTCTCAGGCACCAGCTCAAGCATGGATTCCGGTTCCAGCTCCTGCTCCAGCTCCTGCCCCAGCTCCTGCCCCAGCTCCTGCCCCAGCTCCTGCCCCAGCTCCAGCTCCTCTGCCGGCCCGAGCTCCTCGATGTAGCTCTGCTCCTCTTCTGAGCACAGGCTAACGGAAGCCTCAACCATAGGGTCATGCTCGATCTCCCACAGCCCCTCGCTGAAGCCGCGCCTCTTGTTGGGCTTGCCGAACTTCTCCTTGGACTCCTCATAAGGGAACAGGTGCTTGGGACCCAGCAGGGCGGTCTCATGGGTCCCGTAGAAGAACACCTGGTAGCGGTTGGGTTCAGCGAGATGTTCGACCCTCGCTGGCCAGTGGGCATAGCCCTTTAACTTGGCAAACACCAGGTCCCCGGTCTTGTATTTAGGGCTGCTGAAGCAAGACATAGTGTCTGCTCTGGGTTCCCCTGCCTTGGCCACCGGAAGCTGACTACCACTACCACCGCGTCTGCTCAAGCCACTGGGCAGAGTGCGCATGCGCAGCAGCGGGCCATCTCGAGGACGCTGGCAACGCTTCCTTTTTGAGAATGTTGCACTGCAAAGAGGGCATTATCTCTGAGAGCCAATGGCTGATGGAGCCCTAACCCAGATGCCATGGTTACCTGAATGTTACAGCAAATAGCAAGAGAGGTGACAAGGCTTCAGTGTATCTCCATCTTGAAGACACCTGTGCCATAAAGATGACCTTTTTGTTGTATTCCCAAGTAGCTTAGCAAACCTGTGATTGAAGTAATAAGGGAAGACAACATAGTTATTCAAATGGAGGCGTATTTCTCTGAAATGTGCAATAATCTGGAGTTACCTTTTAGAGCCTTTGTGAGACAGTATATGCTCACCACACAAAAACCTAAGAGGCCTGCCTGAGAAATGTTGGTTTGAGCTTTCATTTTATGATTTACTCTGAGCCCATCATTTGAACTTATTTACAGGCTCAAAAACTGTGGAAGTAAAGGGGGAATCAGAATTCTGGTCAGAGTAGAGGGCACATGACTAAGAACAGAAACTCTAAACATACTAATTTTATGGTGATAAAATGCGTATAGCAACACCACCACCACGGTAACCTACATACACATCAATACATCCAACAAGTTCACATGCATGAAACATAATGGCTATGTTATGAGGATAGTGGGAATGTGGTCGATGTTCTCAGTAGTTTTCTGGAAGAGAAGAACATTGGGTTCCAAATGGGACACATTAGAGGGGATCCATATCCCCCAAGGTCACTGAGGTAGGAAATAGTAGGGAAACATTGTTGAGTACTTAAATCACTTTTGATAAGCCTTTATTGTATGCATCCCCTTAAACATTTATCTTTCTTATAAATATGGTATTGAAGGTGGAGTGATTTGAGTGCCTAATTTGGAGGTAGTAGACTTTCCCTTATTCTACCTACCTTGAGCCTAGAACCTTCAGCCAAGCATCTAGCTGATTAACCCATGGTAGAGTGGCTGTTTTTGACACTACAATTTCTGGAAGGATACTGGAACAGCTTTAAGGAGAGGATGCCTGCAACAATGGTTTTGGACATGCTCCAGACCATTGGTACAGTCCTTCAAAACCAGTACTCTAAGCACAAAATTTGAAAAACACCCTATAGCCATTCTCATCTGGGCTAGAGAAGCACCTGTCCTAAATTCAGGAGAAGGCCTGTGATTGGTGTTTACACAATACGTTATTTAACAATCAGTTTACTTCACTTTTTCAGTCATATGGAGAGATACCCTCTTATGCTCACTATAGTGTTCTAACAATAGGTAAAACACAAGGCTTCTCTGTAGAGGTAGGTTTTGTTTGTTTGTTTGTTTGTTTGGCTACTTTTGATTTAATTGTTGGTAGAGTAGGTCTGAGCTGGCAGCAAGAAGACAAAATAACTTAAATCAGCAGCCAGGCTATCAGCTTTGCAGACAACAGCCACTCTGTAGCAGCAGACCTGAAGGCAGAGCAATGTAATCATGTCAGAGAGCAGTGGCAGCAGAAATAATGGGAAGAAGGAAGACATCAGGCTGCAGTGGGCTCTGAGAACATGAAGATAAGAAGCTGTACAGCCTGGTTGTTGCAACAGTTCCAGGTAGTTGCAAAGTGTTAAGGCCAAAGGTTTCGGGTACCCTAGGTCTAGAGCTGTAGCCCCAGTTACAGACTCAGGGAACCTGATACATAGATTTGGGAGATATAGCACTTGCTACAATGTCTATTTGAGAGCTGTAATACTAGGAGATAATGCTTGCTGCTGCCTAAGGCTCTATGCTGTTGCTGCTGCTGTAAGCCAAGGATTATAAGTGCTGTGAGTGCCAGGGCCAGGAGTGGTTACAGACTAAAGCAATAAGTCTTGAGTGTGAATGCTTAGCATCGCTTTAAGTCTCTGGCTTCGAAAGTCTAAGTAGCAAAGGCACCTAGTTTTCAGTGTTTGTAACTATAATTCTTCATTTATTCCAGACCAACCCACAAGCCTTGGACTAGACTGACAATGCTAGAAGAGTTTCTCCTTACCATGTCATTATTCCTACCTAGTTTTAAAAAAGTACACAAACCATCTGATTGTTAATTTATGCCTAACAAGTATTTAAAGGTCTATTCCTGTGAAATATATTGGAAACACAGACCTGCTGGGGATCACAGTCTAAAAATAAAGAATAATCTAAACCAAGATATGACTTTAGGAATGAATGAGAGATTATGTGTGAGTGAACTTGTCTTACTCCCCAATCTCTTGAGTTCTGCTTGCTATCTGATAATTAAGTAGTTAATGCAACAGGTGTTCTTTGGTAGTATAATAAATTAAAAAAAATAGAATTATTAACAAATTTCAGTACAACAGAAATTTGGGTTTGATTTGCTAGGTTGAATCATCCATTTTACCTTAGGATAGCGGAGGTCTTTGGAAAAATGTAATAGTGAATGCAATTGTTTCCAAAAAGTGAAAGAGTAATTTGATACTCCTAATAAAGTACTTTGAACTTTTCTTTTAAACCATTTTCTTAAGATGCCCATCTATCCTTCAGATATCTACAACATTGACAGTGAATCAAGTGCAGCACACTTCTCTCTTTTGGGTTCATAAAGGAAGTTCTAGGAAACTAGGAGCATTTAATGGAACTTGAAAAAAAATGGCAAATCACAGCCGCCAATAAGTAGGAGGAATATGAAATCGCTATATATAGAGGTCACTTAGGTAATTCCAATCTTCCATCTCCTTTTTCTTAAAAATAATGCATCAATTTACATACCATGTTCAAAGGTGGCTCTGGAGATTATATATATGAAACTTCAAAACTGTCCAGAACTGACAGTTATCCAACATCTTAGTTTGATGGCAAGAGGAAATCCAACCTTCTATGTAATCACTAGTAAATGCAGCATAACAAGCTAGATAACAATAATTGGGAGATGAATCACTACAGCCACCAACTGGAGTAAAGTAGAGGTGGGAATTACATAACCAAAATCTACCTAAAACTTGCATCGAAATATAACTAGAATCAGAGGCTAGAAGGCAATAAAAATATTTAGATCTGCATAGAGCTATGTAGACCGTATTAGATCAATAGGTATAATTCCTCTAACAGATGATGTACCTCTAGCTTTCCCAGTTTACGAGATAAAACACCAGGACATTATGACCCAAACTGGTCTTTAAATAAAAAATGATGGCTCTCTCTATAGCAACACCAAATGAACTCTAGAAAAAAATTGATAGGCATGTGGTATTAGGCCAAATTTAGAGAAGCAGTAGAAGATACTGTAGAAAATGTTGACATGTTTTATTTCTTTTCCAGACCTCTATGGCTGAATGAGTGTGTGTGTGTGTGTGTGTGTGTGTGTGTGTGTGTGTGTGTGTGTGTGTGTATGTGTGTGTTGTCTTGCTATATAGGTGTAAACATACCCTCTGATACATAGTCTAATTTTAAATTTTATATTAAAAATTGATAAATCTACATATTTATTGTTAATAGGGTTTGAATCTAGGTGTCTGTACATGGTAGACTTATAATCTACTGAACTCCATCTACAGCTGGCACTGTGGTTACTGTATAGTATAAGATGCTGTTGAAGTTAATATCTTCCTCCCTTTTCCTCTTAAGTGGCTGAGATTATAGGTTTTGTTAGACAACATCCTTCTAAACCTCTGCTATATATTCTTGAAGGTATTTAAAGTAGTACATAGTATAGTTTTCTTGGTTTTGTTTTGTTTTGTTTTCTGGATTTTAGGGATACTAAGGAGGCTTTGGGCATTTACATCCAGAAAGATCACACTGGTATGATGTTCTGTGATAAGTTAGTGTGAAGTAGAATGGGAATAAGCTATAACTATCATTATGTTAAGTGAGGGGAAAGACACATCAAGATGGTTGAATGAGGAAGGCATTGGAGAATGAGAAAGCCCATACAGCCAAGTGTCATATTAGATAAAGATTACATGTCCAGCACAACCTCTGAGAATGATATTTTCCACCCCCCTGATTACTCATTCAGGAAAAGGGTAAGCAGAGGGAAAGTAAAAAAGACCATTTTTGCTCTTCATTTCTTTTCTTTCTTTCTTTCTTTCTTTCTTTCTTTCTTTCTTTCTTTCTTTCTTTCTTTCTTTCTTTTTTTTTTTTTTATCTGTGGACACTGTTCCCTGACAAGCAGGCGTGACACATGGTTATTTGCCTTAGAAACCAACATGCTTTTGAAGATTGCAAATCTCTTGATGTTCCTGGTAGCTCCGTTGGTTTAGATTTGGTTGCTGTAAAGTACTTCCAAATAACTACAATCACTACTTTTCATGAAGTAATGCTATGTATGCTCAAGTGCACAGTAGATCGGGATGTCTTTGACATCAGATGTCCTCCTTACAATACAGATGCAACTCTAGTCAGCTCTGTATAAACCACCACTGGGAAGTGAGAAACACCTAACACTTCAGTTTCTTCCTAGAAAACTAATGATAGGATTTAAAAAGCAGCTCAGCAACAATTCTGAAGCATCAGCAATAACACATTATAATTGCACAAGAGAGACAATAGATATCTAATTGATATTTCCTTGTTTAATTACTTTTAAATTCAATTAGTTTGCTGTAAACTATGATTTAAAAGAAACATAATTGTTTTCCTGTGTGCTTTTGTCCTCATTAAAGATATTAACTGCCTCTGGGTTTATACAGTAAATGTGTTTGGTATTTGAAATCAAGGCTTTATTTTTTTCCCTAAATATTCTAGTAGATATAATTACACAGGAAATGAGCTCCTCCTGACCGTGGGTGGAAAACTTCCCACTGTTCATTTTTAAAACATCACAGCACATTCCTTACTACTGTGTTTCCTCAAATCCATATTTTATCATTGTCCATTGGCCTATCTTTCAAAGCTTTGCTTGTTTCTAAAGTTAAAAAGAATCAACCCCGTATCTATGGGGCCATCAGCAGCTGAAGGAAAATCTGAGAAGAATTCTCCTTGAAGGGTCATTGGCATAGGGTTTCTAGTGCTGTGATAAAACATCATGAGCAGTATTAACTTGGTGAGGACATGTTTTATTACATCTTATAACTCCCAGGTCATACTCCTTCACTAAGGGAAGTAAAAGGAAGAGGTCAAGATTGGAAACTGGAGACAGGAACTGAAGCAGAAGTAATGAGGGAGGTCTGCCTATTTACTGCCTTGCTTCTGAAAGATGGTTCAGTTTACTTTCTGATGCAATACATGACCACCTGCCAGGGATGGCACCATAGACAGCGAATTAGACTTTCCCACATCAATCAACAATCATGAAAATGTCCCACAGATTATCTGTAGGCTTCTAATGGAGCCTGTTTTTCAATAGACATTCCTCATCCCAGATAACTCTTGTTTATGTCAAGTTGACAAAAAACAAAACAAAACAAAACTGAATCAGGACAGGCATCATCATTTTGAAGAATGAAACTTAATCTGCATTAGCAAGGAAGATGGAGAGGAGCAGATAAAGACATAGAATTACTAAGTGGATTGTGTCAGCTAATCATTTGATCTACTTTCAGCAGTCAGCTGTTATAAATGTTATGAAATATGCAAGAAGAAAAATTTTAGAGATTGAACTCTTGATGAAACTTCTAATTTAACAGGAGTGGATCTAAAACTCCTCTTAAAAATAAATACAAAAATGTTTATTGGCGAATCAATCTATTTTACCTAATTTGGAGGGGAGAAAGACAAGTAAAATACAATATTTTAAAAATATTGCCTGATATTTGATGAACTTCTGATGTAGGAAAATATATTGGTTACTTGTTATCTACATAATTAGCGAAGTTTAGAAAAATTTGTTATGATAGGGAATAATAAGGAATTTCATAATATACTAAAGTCTATTTGCAAAATAATTACATAACTTATTGTTCATACTCATCCTATGTTAAGTTTTTAGTTGGTATTGCTCATACCAACTCACAACTCCTTCCACTTTCCCTGTACTCATCCTACAGTGCCCCTTAACATCTTCAATGTCTTCTTCTTTTCCCCTCTTTTTCAATGCATTGAATACAATAAATTCTTCCCATTTGCAGGTGGAGGTAGTGTGATCCACAGTAGTATAGATATATCCTACCAGAGGTGATATCCCCAAAGAAAATTAACCTCCCTTCCAAGAAGCCATCTAATGTCAACAGGCTCTCAGCCGGGGATAGAGGTCCTCAGGATCCTTTCCTCTATTCATGTAAGATTTTGGAGAACCTTGATTCTGTGCTGTCCCTGGGCAGGTAACTAAAGCTATTAGGAGTTTATGAGTGAAAGAGCAGGAAAGTAATGCACATAAGACATTCTTTCTCGGTACTCATCCCCATCCTCTGGATTTTACCACTCCTGTCATAGTGTTCCCCAAGCCTTGGGGAATGGCTAATAGAGTTATGACATTTAGGACTTAATACTCAACGGTTACTTATTCTGAGCATACTAACCAGTTATAACTCTCTGCACTGATTGTTACCCCCAGCAAAAAAAAAAAAAAAAAAAAAAANGTCTTGTTGAGGGTGCAACCTGGAAGCACTAACTTTTTTATCCCCTTTTCTGGTTTCCCCTTCGAAAACTCCCGATCCCATCACCTCTTCCACTGCTCACCAACCCACCAACTCATGCTTCCCTATCCTAGCATCCCCCTACACTGGGAGATCAATCCTTCTGAGGACCAAGGGCTTCTCGTCCCATTGATCTCCAACAGGGCCATCTTCTGCTACATATGCAACTGGAGCTATGGGTCCCTCTATGGGTAGTCTTTGGTTGGTGGTTTAGTCCATGGGAGCTCTGGGGATACTGGTTGGTTCATATTGTTGTTCCTCCTATGGGGCTTCAAAGCCCTTCAGCTCCTTGGGTCTTTTCTCTAGCTCCTTCATTGGGGATCTTGTGCTCAGTCCAATGTTGCCTGAGAGCATCCACCTCTGTGTTTGCCAGGTGCTGGCTCAGCTGCTCGGGAGACAGCTGTATCAGGCTCCTGTCAGCAAGTACTTGTTGGCATCCACAATAGTGTCTTGGTTTGGTGACTGTATGTGGGAAGGATCCCCAGGTTATGTAGTGTCTGGATGGTCTTTTCTTCAGTCACTGCTCTACACTTTGTCTCTCTGTAACTCCTCCTATGGATATTTTGTTCTCCCTTCTAAGAAGGACCAAATTATTCATACTTTGATCTTCCTTCTTCTTGAGCTTCATTTGGTCTGTGAATTGTATCTTGGGTATTCTGAGCTTCTGGGCTAATATCCACTTCTTTTGTGACTAGGTTACCTCACTCAGGATGACATTTTCTAGTTCTATCCATTTTGCCTAAGAATTTCATGGATTCGTTGTTTTTGATAGCTGAGCAGTACTCCATTTTGTAAATGTACCACATTTTCGGTATCTATTCCTCTGTTGAGAGACATTTGAGTTCTTTCCAGCTTCTGGCTATTATTAATAAGGCTGCTATGAACATGGTAGAGCATGTGCCCTTATTACATATTGGAGCATCTTCTGAGAATATGCTCAGGAGTGGTATAGCTGGGTCCCTAGGTAGAATTATGTCCAATTTTTTGAGGAACCACCAAACTGATTTCCAGAGTGGTTGTACCAGTTTGCAATCCCACCAGCTTTGGAGGAGAGTTCATCTTTCTGCACATCCTTGCCAGCATCTGCTGTCACCTGAGTTTTTGATCTTAGCCACTCTGACTGGTATGAGGTGGAATCTCAGGGTTGTTTTGTTTTGCATTTCCCTGATGTCTAAGGATGCTGAACAATTCTTTAGGTGCTTCTCAGCCATTCAGTATGGAAATGCTAATCTTGTGGAAGATTAGCCTAGAGATTAGAGCTAGTCTCAGGTTTTGTTGGGGGACAACTTGGAAACTAATGCTAGGTACCAGACTGTTAGTTTACCTGAGTTCAAATTTAGGTCAGGTTCTCTAAAATGGAGTCTGAAATTAAAAGATTTGAAATCTCATTTTCAAGCCTCAAATCCTTTGCATGACTCCTTCAATCCTGGGCTGTCTATTGCAACTGAGGCTGTACTGTCACCAGTAGCCTTCCATGGTCTCTCACAGTGGCAAGTCTCAGCTGCTCTTCATGACCCCTTCATGCCTTCAGAACTTGGAGGACTTGCACATTACTAAGTCCAGCTGCAGCATGAGGTACAACTTTGGCTATCTCTAGAAAACAGCTTCTTTGTGCTGCCAGAAAACACTTCCCAGAAGATTTCACCTCAGTGATGCTGGTCTCTTCTTAATCACAGCTAATTAGCTCTAGCTAACCAGACTCACTTGTCCCAATTGTCCCTTCTATTTTTCACTTTAAAGCCAGAGGCACATGGCTGAAGGTACCAAGGTCTGCTGCTTTTTGGAGCTAGAGCACAGCCCCAATTATTTGATTACCAGCTTTCTGTTTTCTGATTCCCTCTCTGCCCAAGCTTGGCTTTCTTGTAACTTGTTCTGTAGATTGACCTTGAACTCAAAGATCTGCATGGCTCTCTATCCTGTAATTCTGGGATTGAAGGTCTGTACCACCATGACTGGATTTAAGCTTTTCTTCACCTAGATTCTGCTTTGTCCCAGGCTGGCCTTGAATTCAGAGGTCTGTTTGGCTTTTTCTCCTGGGCTTAAAGGGTGTGTACCACCATGCCTGTACCTAAACTTAGCTGGGTAGGATCTTTCCCCAAAGTCCTACTACCTTACTTCTATTTAATATCTTTGAATACAACATTCCTCTCCATTTCACTTCCTGGCACCCCTTTTAGTATTCAGACCATATATTTTATATCTTCCTTTTCTCGTCATGCTATGCTTGTTTAAAATGTTCTTCTTGAGTCTTAAATACACAATAAAGTCTGTGGTGGGTGCCTAGGAGACTTCCTTTGTCATTGCAATTGATCTGAGTCTCTTCATATTAGCCTCAGGCAGACTTTTCAGACAAGGGAAAAAATAGCCACATTTTTCACCAAAATATCACAAAGAAAGTCCCTAGGCCACATATGAAAATTCTTCACTGAAAGCTCTTGGGCCAGGTATACACAATTCAAATCACTCTCAGTAACAAATTCTTCCATACTCCTACTAGGATAGCTCATTAAGCCCCATTTAAAGCATTGAACTGCTTTCCAAATTCAAAGTCCTCCAATCCACTAGTCCTTAATATCTCTTGACATCAGTGGACTCAATTCCCCAATAGAAAAACATAGACTAACAGACTGGATATGTAAACAGGACCCAGCATTTTGCTGCATACAGGAAACGCACCTCAGTGACAAAGACAGACACTATCTCAAAGTAAAATGCTGGAACAAATTTTCCAAGTAAATGGTCCCAAGAAACAAGCTGGAGTAGCCATTCTAATATAGAATAAAATGGACTTTAATCAAAAGTTATCAAAAATGATGAGGAAGGACACTTCACACTCATCAAAGGAAAAATCTACCAGGATGAACCTCAATTGGGAACATCTGTGCCCCAAATACAAAGGCACCCACATTTGCAAAAGACATGTTACTAATACTCAAAGCATGCATTGAACCTCACACAGTAACAGTGGGAGACTTCAACACCCCACTTTCACCAATGGACTGATTATGTAAACAGAAACTATACTGAGATACGCTGAAACTAACAGAAGCTATGCCAAGACACAGTGAAACTAAGAGAAGCTATGAACCAAATGGAATTAACAGATATCTTTAGAACATTTCACTTTAAAACAAATAAATATACCTTTTCTTCAGAACCTCATGGTATCTTCTCAAAAATTGACCATCTAATTGGTCACAAAACAAGCCTCAACCAATACAAGAGGATTGAAATAATCCCATGAATACTATCAGATCACCAGGGACTAAGGTTGGTCTTCAATACAAACAAAAGCAACAGAAAATCCATATGCACATGGAAGCTGAACAACACTCTACTCAATGAATAACGTGCTTAGGGAAGAAATAAAGAAAGAAATTAAAGAATTTTTAGCGATTAAGGAAAATGAAGGCAACAATATTATTATTAAACAAAAATTATATAGCCATAATCATACATTGATAGAAAGCTTTACAATTGATACAGATTTAAAGTTTTCATTGGAATAAATTTCTATCTTGGTACAAAATTTGAGATTAATATTGTTACGCTTAGATAGACATTGTGCCTATACAACTCATTTAAAAACACAAGGCTTAGATCTTTTCCCAATCTGTGGGATGTCCTTCTGTCCCCTTGAAAGTGTCTTTCACTTTACAGAAGCTTTTCAATTGTATGAGGTCCCATTTGTGAATTCTTGATCTTAGAGCATAAGTCATTGGTGTTCTGTTCAGGAAATTTTCCCCTGTGCCAGTGTGTTCAAGATGTTTTCCCACATTCTCTTTTTTAGAGTCCTTGTATCTTGTTTTATGTGGAGGTCCTTGATCCACTTGAACCTGAAGTTTGTACAAGGAGATAAGAATGGGTCAATTTGCATTCTTCCACAGGCTTACCACCAGTTGAACCACCACCATTTGTTGAAAATGCTGTCTTTTTTCCACTGGATGGTTTTGGCTCCTTTGTCAAAGACCAAGTGACCATAGGTGTCTGGGTTTAATTCTGGGCCATCAATTCTATTCCATTGACTTCATGAAATTTGCAGGCAAATGGATAAAACTTGAGAATGTCATCCCGAGTGAGGTACTCCCCACCCCCCGAGTGCACACACACACACAAACATCCCACAAATGATATGTACTCACTGATAAGTGGATAGTAGCCAAAAAGAAGCTTGGAATTTGCACAATATAACTCAAAGATTACATGAAGCTTTTCCATTATATTTGGTGTAGTCTTATTTCAAGAAGAAAGAAGACTACACCAAAGTGTGGATGCTACAGTCTTACTCAGAAAGGGGAAGAAAATAATCCTTAGAAGTAGAGGGACAGAAGGATCTTGGAGGGAGAGAGGAGGAAAAGAGAAAAGCAGGGGGTTGAGGCTGTTTCAGATATGGAAGGATATTGGGAAGAAGTATGGAGGGTCAGGAATCAGAAAGGCGATTAGCAGTGAGGGAGGGGAAACTGGGTGTAGCCACTAGAAAGTCCCAGATGCCTGGGATCGAAGAGATTCCCAAGACTCAACAGGGATGAAATTTGTTGAAATACCCAACAAAAAGAACATAGAACCTGTGGAGACCATGTCCAGTGAATAGGCAAGGTCTCCAGTTGAAGGATGGGCCTATCCACCCACCTCAAAAATATTAATTCAGAATTCCTCCTGTCAAAAGGAAGTGCAAGGGACAAGGAATGGAGCAAAGATTGAAGGAAAGACCATCCAGAAACTTCCCACCTATCTCATCTGCAGACAACGAACTCAGACATTACGCTAATGCCAAGAAGAACTTGATGACAAGAGCCTGGTATAGTTGTGCCCTGAGAGGTTTTTCCAGAGCCTGACTGAAACAGATGTGGATGCATGCAGTCAAACATCAGACTGAGGGTGGTGATCACAATGGAGAAGTCAGGGCAATGACTGAAGGAGGTGAAGGGGTTTGCCACCCCTTATAAAGAACAACAATATCATCCAACCAGACCCCTCCCTACTTCAAAGCTCCCAGGGCCGAAACCACCAACTAGAGAGTACACATGGGGACACCATGGCTCCAGCTCAATAGGAAGCAGAGAAATGCCTTATTGGACATCACTGGGAAGGGAACCCCTTGGTCCTATGGAGGATCAATGACCCAGGGTAGGGGAATGCTAGGACACTGTGGCAAGTGTGGCTGTTCAGGTAGGGGAGCACCCTTATAGTGGTAGTGGGAAGGAAGGAGGGGATAGGTGGTTTGTGGAAGGGAACCTGGGAAGGGTGATAACATTTGAAATGTCAACAAATAAAATAACCAGTAAAAATGAAAAAAAGAGAGAAAAATACAAGGATTAGATGCAATTTTTCTAATAGCTATTGTGATAAATAGGGCTGCATTGAACATAGTAGAGCATGTGTCCTTGTTATATATTGGAGCATCTTTTGGGTTTATGCCCAGGCATGGTATAGCTGGGTCCTCAGGTAGTACCATGTCCAATTTTCTGAGAAACCACCAGACTGATTTCCAGAGTGGTTGTACCAGCTTGCAATCCCACCAGCAATGAACAAGTGATCCTCGTTTTTTACATCCTCACCAGCATCTCCTGTCACCTGAGTTTTTGATCTTAGCCATTCTGACTGGTGTCAGGTGTGGAATCTCAGAATTGTTTTGATTTGCATTCCCCTGATGACTAAGGATGTTAAACATTTCATTAGGTGCTTCTCAGCCATTCAAGACTCCTCTGTTGTGAATTCTTTGTTTAGCTGTGTACCCCATTTTTAATAGGGTTCTTTGGTTTTCTGGGGACTAACTTCTTGAGTTCTTTTTATATATATTGGATATTAGCCCTCTATCAGATGTAGGGTTGGTAAAGATCTTTTCCTATTCTGTAGATTGGTATTTTGTCTTGTTGACAGTGTTGACAGCTTTTCAATTTTATGAGATCCCAGTTGTCTATAGTTTATCTTAGATCCTAGGCCATTGGTGTTCTGTTCAGGAAATTTTCCCCTGTGACAATGTGATACTCTTTCCCTCTTTCTCTTCTATTAGATTCAGTGTATCTGGTTTTATGTGGAGGTCCTTGATCCACTTGGACTTGAGGAAATAATGGATCAATTTGCTGGGCAGTGGTGGTGCACGTCTTTAATCCCAGCACTTGGGAGCTAGAGGCAGGCAGATTTCTTAGTTCAAGGCCAATCTGCTCTACAGAGTGATTTCAGGACAGCCACTGCTATACAGAGAAACCCTGCCTCAAAAAAACCATAAAAGAATGGATCAATTTGTATTCTTCTATATTATTGACTGCCACTTAAGCCAGCACTTTTTTTGAATATGCTGTCTTTTTTCCACTGCATAGTTTTGCCTTCTTTGTCAAAGATCAGGTGACCATAGGTGTGTGGGTTTCATTTTAAGTCTTCAATTCTATTTCATTGATTTAACTGTCTGTCTCTGTACTAATACCATTTGTTTTTTTTTTTTTTTTAATCACTAATTTTATGTATTTACCTTGAAGACAGGGATGGTGATTCCCCCGGAAGTTCTCTTATTGTTGAGAATAATTTTTGATATCCTAGTTTTTGTTGTTGTTGTTGTTTGTTTGTTTTTTGTTTTCTATTTTTTTCCTGTTCCAAAGGAATTTGAGAATTGCTTTCTCTCTCTCTGTGAACAGTTGAGTTGGAATTTTGATACGGGTTACATCGAATTTGTAGATTGCTTTTGGTAAGACAGTCATTTTTACTGTTAATTCTGCCTATCCATGAGCATGGGAGATCTTTCCATCATCTGAGGTCTTCTTCAATTTCTTTCTTCAGAGACTTAAAGTTTTTGTCTTACAAATCTTTCACTTGCTCAGTTAGTCACACCAAGATATTTTATATTATTTGTGACTATTTTGAAAGTGTGGTTTACCTAATTTCTTTCTCACATGGCTGGTGGCTCTTTCTCTCTCTGAAGCATGGTGAATACTCTTTCCCTCTCCCTGTGTCTTCTAGGCTGCCTGTGGATAAAGAGTAACTCCCACCTATTCTGCCCAGGTCATTGGCTGCTAGCATCTTTATTAATCCATCAAGGACCAATTGTGGACTAGGACCTTCAGGATTTATACAGAGAATTCTGGTCAAAGTATCAAAACCACCCCTACAACCTACCTAGCAGAATGGTGTTTAATCCTGCAGTGTCTACTTCTGTGTAATTTGATTTATCACTTTCTTTCTCTGGCATACCATCTTGTGACACCATGAAAGCTAGTCCGCAGTGGGGACAAGAGTATATAGGTCAGTTTCAGATAGATTTGTATGTACAGTATTGTGATATGTGATATGTAGTTCCAGGAGTAGGTCCTTATCATCTTTGGTAGGTAACAACAGCAAGACAATTATCTATGTTGTATCTATGATACTGTGGCTTTATGTCTAAAATAATTTTAAAGTATCATTTAACGACTTGGGAAGGGCTCACAATCACAAGTTCAGTAAGAATATTGGACCAAACATATAGCTTTGGTAATCTGTGGGTGAATTTACATGAAACTTAGTTCTTTAACTGGAATGTAGGTAATTCTAAGACCCAATTTGAAAGAAATGTTGTGAGGAGAAAAAAAAAAAAAACTCAGTAATCCCTGTTAAAGGATACCAGCACCTAAACAGAACTAAGTTACCATCAGCTGTGTTTTCATAAGTGTGATGGGATCTATTGTAATCTCAGTACCTGAAAGGGGCTGGCAGGACAATCAGGAATTCAAAGTTATCCATATCAACATAGCAATTTGAAGCCATGCTGGGCTACATTCAACTTTGCTAGAAAAACAAAATTAAACTAATTTAAACTAATTATTTAAATAAAGTATTAAAATACAAGCTTTCAGGATTTTTTTGAGCAAATTATAAACACATTTGATATGAATTTTCTCTTGTTACTATTGCTTTCCTTTTCTATGTTTACTAGTTGAAAATTTAATGAAGCTGGGCGTGGTGGCGCACTCCTTTAATCCCAGCACTTGGGAGGCAGAGGCAGGTGGATTTCTGAGTTCAAGGCCAGCCTGGTCACTCAGAGTGAGTTCCAGGACAGCCAGGGCTACACAGAGTAACCCTGTCTCAACCCCCCCACCCCACCTCCAAAATTAATGATAACTTATTACTCTAATTTTTGTAGCTGTATTATTATCTTTTTCTGCTACAGCTGTCTTTCATACATTAAAGCCATACTTCTGAAAGGCAGCTTCATAAAATCATGTCAACAAGCAGTAGTGGGACTAAGCCTGTTAATTTCAATTGATATTACTGATCATCACACTAAGGGGTCAAGTAAATGTTTAGTGACCAGTGTTTTCAGAAAACAATGTGAATTTCTTTCACTTTACAACCTCAGATGTCCTTGTCTAATTCAGTATGGTTTTTCATAATCCATGTTGCACTCAGTAGCATGCTCAAATAACCAGTGCTACTTGCTACAACTCCATTTTTAAAATAGATAAAAACAGAATTGTGAATGTGTTGATAAAACCTCCCACTTCCAATTAACAAAAATGGCTTTCTGAACAATTACTTTTTGTATTTTTTCTTTGAGTATTCTTAATAAAAAATGTTCTCAGAAATAATTTAGTACTTTTAATATTTTCAAAGCTGAAGTCTCTTGTAATAACATTGAATATATCATCTTGTAGTGTTTGTTTTTCAAAATAAAAATATAAATAATAATAATAGAATAATGTAGAATAGTAATAAATAAAGGAATATAAAGTAGAACATCTAATTTTCAACAGAAATATATTAAACATATATATTCTATACCACATACTATATAGGTACTTTGTACATAGTTTTGTCGATTCATCTTTTACTGCCTTTTATTTTTTCTGGTTTTATCTTGAATTTTTATATTTTGAGACAAAGTCTAGTAAAGTCTGGGCTGGCCTAAAATTATGATGTAGCCGAACTGGTCTTGAAGTCTTGATACTCCTGCATCTACCTTCCATGTGCTGGGATTACAGGTACTAGCCATTTATCAAGGGATTCAGTTACCTCTTATAACTCTTTCTCACATGTCTTCCTCTCCTCATTGCTTTTGAGTTGCCCACTTGATAATAAGTATATTTCATAATTGTGTATATGCATAAAATATTTATACTTAACATATATAGTTGCCCATTATTAAAAGCCTTCATGCAATTATGTATAAAATACAATATGATACCGTGATAGTTTGGGCATGAAAATAATTTATTATATAATAAAGTATTTAATATGGTTTGACACCTGGATTACTTGCCCAATCACAGAAGTGAATTGTGAAAGCTCTAAACTCTTTGAAACAATATTAATGTTCAAAGTTTCTCAGCTACAATCTTAGCTTACATGCATCATTGCATAAACAGTGTCTGGAAGTATTTGTGTGAGTCTGAACATATGCATTTAAAAATAAAGTCTAGGGCTGGTGAGATGGCTCAGCAGTTAAGGGCACTGACTGCTCTTCTGAAGGCTCAAATCCCAGCAACCACATGGTGGCTCACAACCATCCGTAATGAGATCTGATGTCTTCTTCTTGTGTGTTTAAAGACAGCTACAGTGTACTTACATATAATAATAAATAAATCTTAAAAAATAAAAAAAAAGTCTACTGTTCAAACAACAGTTAAATTGCTGATCAGTGATTAAAATATCCATGATAAAGAAGACAGGTCAAATAATATCTTAAATAATATCAATATAAATGTGATATCTCTTTAAAGCAAATTTTTTGTAAATGTTTAGTTCATTTAAAAATAATAATTCTATTTACCAAGATAAATATAAGTTTAAGCTCTGTCCTTATGGGAAATTTTTAGTTTAATTTTTCATAGAGGCATATGTCCTGAGTGTTGACAAATTCTCTCTTCTCATTAAAGGCACTGCTTTTGCATATAGTGGTAACAAAATTGGTAAATTTTCATCTGAAAAACAAAAATTCAGATGCTTAAATATTAAACTAAAGAAATTAACATTAATAATGAATAACAATGATGCCTTAGTGCATTCTAATTATCAGACAGTTATTTTATTTTTATTACTTTTAGCTGTTTCCTGCATTTTCAATACATCTGGAACTATAATAATTTCATACAGTTTTTTCATATCATAATACCTTGTGTGTTTTTGTTGAGTTTTCTCCAATTTCTTCTCTTCTATTTATCCCACAGGACTTCTGTAAGTTTTAGGAGATATTAT
This sequence comes from Mus minutoides, assembly GCA_902729485.2. Taxonomy (NCBI): domain Eukaryota; kingdom Metazoa; phylum Chordata; class Mammalia; order Rodentia; family Muridae; genus Mus; species Mus minutoides. The sequence goes on along the minus strand of LR750488.1, from coordinate 76,996 downwards.
GAGTTGCCTGTGTTTAATACTATAAAAATTGAAATCTAGAATATAATGTATCTTTTAGGACATTTCTGCTATTAAATTATTCAACATTTGGATGGTTATAGTACGCCTGGTGGAAAGCTAAGCATTCTGGGAAAAACAAAATGAAGGTCTATAAGGTATTAATCATTTGCATTTGTATGTGTTTATCTGATCTGTTCTTAAGTGTGAATGAATGGATACTGTGTTTGAGTGTGTGTATGTTTGTAAATAGACCCTGCATCTTTCATTATTTCTTTAGTATTGGTTTTAGATTGTGATTTTGTTTTCCTTTCTTTTCTTTTCTTTCCTTTTCCTTTCCCTCTTTCCGTCTTTCTTTCTTTCTTTCTTTCTTTCTTTCTTTCTTTCTTTCTTTCTTTCTTTCTTTCTTCCTTCCTTCCTTTCTCTCTCTCTCTCTTTCTTTTTCCCATTGGAGAGGCCATTCACTTCTGTTTTCTTTCAGGCATTTGAGCACACTTATTTCAAAAGTTCAAAAGCTTTATGGTTATTTTTCTCTTTTATTTATTTATTTTTTTTAAGTTGGGCTACATTTACTACCACAGACAGCTCGACTTTATCAAGGGCCCGCACCTCTTATCTTCCTAGAATGTTAGGCAGATTCCCAACATGCAGACAAGGAAGGATGAAAAGAACCTATTCAGCCCCACATACAAAGTATTTGCATTTAATTAACTTCTGGAGTGACTTTAAGCCACCAGAACACAGGCACCTCCAACACCCTACATCTTCTCTTCAGGTCTTCCGCTGATGACAGATTGCTTAGGGAGTTTTCCCTTCCCCATAACTTTGTAGTAGCCTGATCGAACAACATTAATCACAGGAGCAGCTCTAGTCCTGATTTTTGCTGCATTGACCCATGTCTGCTCACTGACCAATGTCCATAATTTATCCAGGTTGACAGTTGGTTAGAAGCTCTTGCTCCTTTTCAAGGACTAATGTCTCATACCAACTTTCCTGAGGTAACCTGGATAACATTTGTCAAAATTGATCCTACAGTGATGCATACCCCCGCATTCCTCTGCCTCCTGGGTGCTTAACCATGCAGCTATGGCCATAGCTCACCCGGTTCTGGATTTCCAGGTCTTCCTCAGTCTGGATGGCATGCTGGTGGCAGAAAGAAAAGTGGGAGGAGTTCACGGAGTCTCGCAAGGTAGCCTGTTTGTTTGTTTGTTTGTTTGTTTTGTTTTTGTTTTTCGAGATAGGTGTTCTCTGTGTAGCCCTGGCTGTCCTGGAACTCACTCTGTAGACCAGGTTGGCCTTGAACTCAGAAATCCACCTGCCTCTGCCTCCCAGGTGCTGGGATTAAAGGCGTGCGCCAACACTGCCTGCAAGGTAGCCTTTTAATTTAATCTGTCATGATTTCATTTCCTGCTGCCAAATAGAGACTTGGCTCAAGGTCCCCTGGCCGCAAGCTTACCCAGGCTTTTGTTTGTTTGTTTCATTTCCTTTTGTTTTGTTTTGTTTTGTTTTGTTTTATATTCTCTATAAGAGATGGCTTGGTAAGTGTTGTATCACCCATGATTTTAAACCAAGATATTCATCTTCCATTTTGGTGTCAGAAAGTTCTAGTCTAGCTTATCATGTGACCAGATATGGAACTGCATCATCAGAGAGATCTTTTCACGTCACAGAATTAAGGACATTGTTGCTTTTATTATATCTTGGCTCAGATATCAATTGAGCAAAGGCTTAATTTCTCCTAACCATTGAGTGTTTTATACCATTTGTGGTTCATTAATACTTCTAGGTTATATAATTGTAGTGCTTTATATTTTATCTGGTATTCACTACATTACATTTATATCAATAAGGAAATGTCATATTGAAAGGCACGAATTTATAATATCTTAATTAGATGTCAGGGAGTTAGAAAATGTCCATGCTCCCCAATTAGCAGTTTGCTAGTTAAATAGAAAATATAGGTATGCATAAAATAATTTGGAAATCACCAAACAGGTCCTAATAAAAAATCAAAAACATGTACACACCTACATAGAAACTGTAGGGAGACTTTTAGGATGTGATAATGTTTCAGATTTTTCTTAAGATTTTATTGAATAGAAAATAAGTGAAATTTTGTTAACTCCACTTCTGATGTGTTTAATTATATGCCTTAAAATGTAGTCTGGGTACCTCTGCTATTGTTTTCTTGTGTTACACACATAGCATCTTAGCAACTTGGAGCTTCTACAACAAAATGTCCAAGTAGAAACTGATGTATCCCACATGTGGAGATAGCTAACTCCGAAACTGAGGAACCTGAGGATTGGGTTTTAATGAGGATCCACTTCCTGATTTTTTGGCATCTGTCTTGCTAAGGATTTATATATGTCACATGACAATGGAGTTCCTATTTTAAATCCCCTTTACTTCCCAGAGACCCCACCTCCTAATGTTATCTATCACATTGTGATTTATATTTAGTATATGATTGGAAGAATATGTAAACATTTAGTCTACAATAAACACTATGGGAGAACTCTGGGTCTAAGACCTAGTGGGAACATTGAGAGAAAATAATCTCAAGAGGTTCTAGTAGTTTAGTATAAATATTTTTTCTAAATCAATTCAATTTTGTAGTTTATATAATAGGTGAAATATGTCAAGAAATGTGGAAACTGCACTTAAGTAAATATTCTTTCAAAAAATACCAGTATGGACTAATCAAGGTCCACTAATTATATATAGAAGTGCAGTATCCAAAACTAAGTGTATTTCCCTTTCCTTTATATGCCCTGGGTTTTCAAATTTAAGTTCATTAATTTTCATTAATTTCTTATAACTTTGGAAAGTCTAAAAATAGTTGCATCACATAATGATCCCATACAAGTCATATGCATATAGTTGAGACACTTCCTCTAGCTTCACCATATATGCCAAGAAATAGCAAGAAAATAATGAAGAGGCAGCATATTCACAAGTAGACTTCACAGTTTTCCGAAGTTCTGTTTAAGTTTCTGTGATTTGTGTCGTACTTCAGTAAATCCAGAAATAGTGGTAGAGATAATTGGCCTGGTGCCTTGGTAGTTCTGATGTTTAGCTTCATTTCGGGCTAATAAAATTCTAAACTGAAGTTTTCAAAGAAAGCAATATTTTTGTTGCATAGCGGATAGCAACTGCAGGTACCTGCCAAAGTTCTGGCAAGGTCTTCATGTGAATAACTGAGTACCTTCCGAGGAGAGGATGGAAATCAGGCAGCAGGAACATTAACCCACAAGACACGTCTGCTTTCAGTCATTTTGACTTTCATTTATTTCAACCATGACATTGGATTAGACCTGCTAAATATAGTTTCGCAAATGCAACTTAGTAGTAAAACTTGATACCTCTTTTAAAATTCTTTCAATTGAACACACCTGGTGCTGCTCTCTGTCAGTTTACATTAACAGTATACACACAACAACCAGACCTAACTAAAAATTAAGCAAAAAGCCATTTAGAAGGGCATAGTTTCTAGGTCAAGATAAGAAAAAAAAACAGCATACATGCACAAGTATGTGTATATGTATACATAATATATATACATACATATATATCTTAGTATATTTCTGTCTCTCTCTGTGTATCTCTATGTCTCCCTGTCTGTCTCTACATATGTAAATAAATTATTACCAATATAAAAGATTATATATATTATTAACAATTTTTGTTGCTGAATACTCTTTTACAGAATTTTTTGTACAGTAACTTGTTTTTTAGTAATTACAAGAATCCCCTTATTATCTAAAAGTTAAGAATCATTTTGTGTCTACAGTGAAATGCATGTGAAAATGCTAAGTTTTGTGAATGCTTATTTAATTTTACTTGGGGAACATTTTCCTAGAACCTTCAGTCTATTAAAGGATGTGCTACATTTCAATTTTAGTTCAGTTCATTTACATAGGAATTATGACAAAACTATCGATGCCAAGGCTATATGGAATGAATGGATTAAGCACCCGAAAGTTCCTTAACTTGCTCAAACATCATCACCACGAGAGGACCAGATGTTCAATACTTGAACCTACAAGAGATATTCTCATTCAAATAATCACAATAACTAAACCACCTGTTCAGCAGGACAGCCCATTGTTTTTTTTTTTTAATGCAATCACGTAGAAGATGAGCTGGGGTTTTAAGACCAATGTTGTGAGAGGATGTTGCAATGCGTGTAATTGCTCTGCCCTCAGCAAAGATCCAAGTACAAATCCTAACGTGTATCTCCTTTGCAGCACTGTAATGCAAAGAATTGTAAAATGATCCCCCTTCTGTGTGGGGAGAGGGGGAGTGGGAGAAAAGGAGATAAAAATCAAAGGGAGAGAAGAGAAAGACAAAAATAAGGGAGAGAGGAGAAGAGCAAGAAGAGAGTGTCAGGTTAAAGTCGAGAGATGAGAATACAGCCGCAAGAATGGTGGGACTCTTCCTGCTCAGTCAGTACCATCAGCATCCAGCCCCACAGTGGGAAGTATTACCCTCTCTATCCACATCTTATCCATGCTCCCATCTGTTCTCTTATGGCTGTGAATATCCCAATGAATATGCTACAGTTCACCAGGAAGATATGTCATGATTTCCCCTGTGGTTTTAGTTTGATTTGCACAAATGCAAAGCGTTATTCAACCCATTCCACCTCTTGTTTCCCTTACATACTGTTTTTAAGGTCTTCAAAAGTATTCATACAGGTATAGATAGTTCTTATTTCCAACTGATCCACATTACTGTGCACTACTAACCTATGTTTTCTGATGGATTCCATTACTTGACTAATGTATGAATTTTCTCAATTCCAGTCAACATGTGTTTACACCTTACTGGAAATCTTTCTTTAGTAATGTTCATGTGCTGTGTGAGAATTTTCTTTCAAATACAGAAAGTATTACAGCTACTAAAAACAGAAAATTATTTAATAATTTAGGAATTAGGTTTGTAAAAACTCCTGGAGATCAGAATACTGGCTCACACTTGTAATCTTGACACCCAGGAATCTGAGGCTGGAGGATTACTGCAAGTTTGAGGACAATCTTACTTTGTTACATAGAGTACCAGGCCAAATTGGGTATACTCAAATTGGGTTGACTCTTCTAGCACTAGATTTTATTTTTGAGGACCTGTATCTCTTTCTAATACTGACTATGGATGGGTGTTTTCAATGAGAATCCAGAGACTATTGTGGGATCTCAAATAAACCTAAACTGGCTGACCAGTATAGCAGTGTAGATCTCTTGAACCTTGCAAAACTGTGGCAAATGCCAGATACAGAAAGATATTCTGAGAAAATGGGAAAACATGTTCAGTCTGGCTCTAATATTGGTTCTTTGTTGGTAGATTATCTTAGTGTTGAGTTATTTCAAATATGTATCTGGTTTTGATTATTTGGCTTCCATCTCCTAAATGGAGTCTCTATGTGGTGATAGAATCTATCGCTACTCACTTTATAATGAGGAATTAAAGTGATTGGAATGAGGTTTAAATAAGAAATGTCTCTCACAGACTCAGATATTTCAAAAGTTGGTCCCCAGTTGGTAACACTGTTTAGGGAGCTTATGGAACCTTTGGGCTGTAGATCCTTGCTAGAAGAAATACGTAACTGAAAAATGAGCTTTGAATGTTTATAGTATCACCCTACTTCCTGTTTTCACACTCTACCTCCTGCTTTCATTTGAAGATGAGCTTTCAGCTTCCTGTTTGCAGCTGCTGCGCTATTCACTTCTACTATGCCTCCAGAAAATGATAGAAAAACCTTGATTCCTCTGGAAACAGAAGCCAAAATAGATTCTTTCATAAATCACTTTTGGACATGGCATTCTACAATAGCAGAAGAAAAATAATTAATTTATTGCATTTTTAACTTTGAGCATAGAATCTTTGTGAGAAGGCTAAAAACAAAATTCTCAGAGATATGCTGTTGTGGCTGTATGTGAAATTAAATATAATAAAATATTAAATACATTTAAATCATATATTGAATTTAATGAGCATCTAGCAAGCATCAGTGAAAAGAATTAAACAACATTAAAATGTCCTCAGAATGGTGTATTATGGTGTGGAAACAAAAAACAATCCTATAACTTTTTATTGAATTTGAAATTTTGGGGGTGCCTACTCAGAACAGATATTCTGAGTTCTGGTGACAAAACTAGAATCTATTTATATTCCAGTAGGAGATGTAATATAAATATGATAACATGTGATATGATAAAATAATAAAACATGATTTAAAAAAATGCCTTGAAGCAAAAGGGTAAAGGATAAAAATAAATAGATAATGGTTTGGAATGGTATTTGATCTCATATAGGACATTGGAAGACAGCTAGATAAACCAAGGTAAACTTTGCAAGTGTCTATTAGAATAATTTCTGAATAGTGGGACATGGGAAAATAATGTTTAGCAAAGATGTTATGTATATTAAGTATGTGTTCAAACAATTTCAAGAAGGCTGTGTGTGTCTTACAAGAAGGAGTAAATGTAAGAAACAATAATGAAATAGACAGAAATCAGGCAAGCAGTGCCCCATACAACATGAAAAATTGAGATAAAATGTTGCTCTAAATGTGAATAGGGAGTTGGGCAATATGATTAGGAGAAGGAGTTCGAGTTATTTAACTAGGGTTTCGGGTACAGATGTGTTCATATATTCTTAGCCAAAGTTACTAAACTGTTTTCATTTATGTCTTCACTTGTTTTGCTTGTTTGTGCGAGTATGAGAGTAGATAAAGCACTTGGCTTGCTGCACAAATCAGACTCAACACTGTTATAATGTGAAATGTATTACATGAAACTCTGGAAGAAGACTAAATAAAAAATAATGTACAACTTCTCTCACTGAGTAATCCCAGCTTATGATGGTGCCCTCTCTACAGTTCTTGCTTCCTGTTGCTGGGCTAGTCCATTCTTCTAATGGTGCTTTCCTTACTCAAGACATGCTACTTATCTTCACATATACTGACAGGAACCATCCATTTAGTTATTAGCTGATGACACTTTGAGAAAATGAGAAACAACTTTGAAATAACAGTATGAGGAAAATATCTTGAGTTGGACCCTTCCAAAGAGAAAGTAATAACAAGACAACAGAGAGCAAAATGATCCCTGTCCCTGGAGAGGCAAAGAGGAAGTTAGGTAATGGCAGCCTGAGAAGGACTGATGGAGAAAATTCTGTCTTCAGGCTGCACATCATGTCATGCTGGAATTATTTTTTTCATTAATACTCAAGAAGTCTAAGTAATGCAGAGAAACACAGACACCCTTATATTAGAAGCCAATATTCAAGAGCCAAGCTTCAATTAAGGTTCAAGGTTTGATACCCAAGGTATGATGGTTTGAATAAGAATGGTTCTTATAGGTTCATATGATTAAAAGCCTAGTCACTGATGTATAGCACTTTTTGAAAAGGATTCGGAGGTATGGCCCTGTTGAAAGAAGGTGTGGTCTTATCAGAGGAAGTGTGTTACTGCATGATCTTTGGGGTTTTAAAAGCTCACACTAGGCCCAGTGTCTTTCTCTTAGTCTATGGATGAGGATGTGTCTCCCAGCTACTTTTCTAGGACCATGCCTTTTGGATACCTTCCTGATACCATTCTGTCTGTGATCATAATGTACTAAGTCCCTGGAAGTGTAAGTTAGTTCCCAATTAAAAGCTCTCCTTTTTATAAGTTTGCTTTGTCATGGTGTCTCTTTGTAGCAATAAAACAGTAACTAAGAAAGAAATTGGTACCAGGATCTGTGGTATTGTTGTGATGGGCCTGAAATACTGTATATTGGAAGAATATGGAAGACTTTGGTTTTTTGGACTAGAAAAGTGGTTAGAAGATTTGAATGGAGTCTAATGGCCATTTTAGTAGGATCAGGGAAGACAGTGCTGTGGGTGATGTGAGGTGTGGGGGTCTTGCTCAAGAAGTTTTATGGGGAAAAATATTAATGGCCTAAACCCCATTCTTGGGAAAAATGTGGTTGATTTTTTTTTGTGTGTCATTATACTAAGAATCTTTCTAAACCTAAATAGTTTTGGACTAATGACTTTAGAAGATATTCCAAGACACCCTTGAGTTGACTCTGTCCTATGGTTATTATTTATCATTCTTATGAATATCTATGATACACATTGTACAGGTTGAGGATAAAAAAAGAGCATCAGAAAGTGTAATAGTGTTAAGTTCAGTGTGCAAGGAAATAAAGAGCTTAAAGAAAATTGTGGTCAGGTAGTGGTGGTGCATGCCTTTAATCCCATTACTTGGGAGGCAGAGGCAGGTGGATTTCTGTGTTCAAGGCCAGTCTGGTCTACAGAGTGAATTTCAGGACAGCCAGGGATACACAGAGAAGCACACACAAACACACACACACACACACACACACACACACACACACACACACACACACACATAAAAGAAAAGAAAAGAAAAGAAAAGAAAAGAAAAGAAAAGAGAAGAAAAGAGAAGAAAAGGAAAATTGAAAATGTGATGCTAAAAGCAAGACTCTACCCAGCTAAGCTTACAACATTTGAAGAGGAAATTAGAGGAAATCCTAAGCAGTGAAGGAAACCATTAACAAGAGTAAGCTCAAGTAACTGTAATTGAACAGGGAGGCAAAGTTTTAACCTCACGTAGCAGCAGAGGTTGGCAGCTTCAGCCACATGATTCCAGCTTTACAGTCAAGGATACAAGAAGTGGCTTAGAGAACCTTTCTCCTTGGTAAAGGAAATATGTGTCTGGCTGTTCCTACATGGAAACCAAGAAAGGCCACTATGTGAAGCTGTGAGAGTGAAGTCTGGACAGTGTTGGAGACCTTATGGTCCTGGAGATGTCAAAGTCATGGGATTCTGAAGTGGAAACATAAGGGTTCCTTGGGAAGTCAGTTGGAATGGTTGGTGTTTTGCTGAAGCAAACACATGAAGGAATATTTTCCTGAAGTGGACACACGCGAAAGGGCATTTTGTGAAAGCAACCATGTGAAGTATTTCTCTGAAGCATACACAGACGAAAGAATGTTATGCTAAAGCAAGCACCCGAAAGGACACATAATGAAGGATTCTTTGCTAACAATATGCATGGTCTGGCTTACATTGCATAGTTGAGCTCTATTTGTCGAGACTCCAGAGAGAGAGAGAAACACACCAAAATCCATCTGGTGGTGTGCTGCTGCTTCTTGTGGCTTCTGCAGACTTGGACTGATTGGCATAGTGATGTCAGCTGAGACAGACTCACATGATGAGGCAAGACTGGTGGACATGAGATGTTTGGAACGAGTATAAATAGGACTCAACAGACTGTGAGAGGAGCTTGACTTGGCTTGGAGATTTGCCTGTAGAGCTAGCTGTGCAATGCTTATTGGTCTTGTGTGTTCACTGATCTTCACTTAGTTGAGAGAGGCACAGAGCCGTATACTCCTGGTCCTCCTGCTGACTCATGCCAATTCAGCTGAGGCCTGGCTTTCCCCAGTTGCTACTGCCCAGTCTCTACTGAACTGCACTGCTGCCGTGTCTGTGAAGTGTTTGCAACTGGATCAAGCTGCCTCTGATGACCTATGAACTGAATTGCCAATTTCCTGACAAAACCAACAGGATTTGCTCCAAAGAATCATTTCTAAACAGGTCCACTTTCCCTATATTCTTTCTTTTCCACTATCTCTGGTGGATGGTAGGCTAGAAGGTAGGTTAAAGTGTTTGAGAACAATCATTAAAAGTAGGCTTTGAAAAAAAATAAGTTATACAATACATTCCAAGGAAAGCTTTACATCAGGTATACAGCCAGACCGTGAGAGAAGTGTGCAGCACTCAACAATGTTGAAAGGGGTTGGAGATGTGAAGAGTTCTTTAATATCAGACATAAACATGTAGAATTCGAGTTTTCCATGCTGTTTCTGTGATCTTGCTTTGGTACAGTATTTTCTCACTATGGTTTTTAAACATTTCCATTTAGAATAGTCATGTACTTTTGGTTTTTTTGCCATTGTATTTTGGACATCTATAATCTGCATTTTGATTTTTAGTTTACAGAGGGTTACAGTTAAGATATTGCCATAAGAGACTTGGACTTTGGAATTAAAAACACTGTTGAAGCTGTTGAACTCTTGGGATCTTTTAAGTTGGGTTGAAAGTATTTTTCATTATTTTATATGAGTATAAGCCTATGGGGCCTAGATTTTGGAATGTGGAGGTTTGAATAAATATGGCCCTACAGGCTCATATATTTGAATATTTAGTGACATAGCAAAATGTGACACTATTTGAAAGATTATTAAGTGTGGCCTTGTTGGAAGAAGTGTGTCACTAGGGGGTAAGCTTTAATGTTTTGAAAAGCCCAAACCAGGCGCTCTCTCTCTAAGCCTATAGATAAGAATGTATCTCTCATTTTGGAAAAAATATATTCTACTTGGATTTTTTTTTTTTACCTTGTCTGTTACTTCATCTATGATTTTTGTATTGGGCCCCTGCCTTTCGATGAATTAGTAACTGAATATTCAATTCTGTGGACTTTTTTCTATATTAATCAATCAATTCTGAAAATCTCAGCATTAAAGAAAGTCTGCACAAATCTATGTTTTCTTGCTAAGGAAAAAAAATCCACTTGTGTTGATTATCAGATAATTTAAATATTATATACACTTGATGTCAAGAAATGTGGTTTAAACTTAAGTCTTACCTGAAATCTTAGTGAAACCTGTGGTATAGTCTACTTGTAAAAGTGTCCTTTGGGTCTGATTCATGTAAGGATTCATCTTACGTGTCATAACTCCACATCTTCATACCAAAGTATAGTACTGAACTTTCATGCAGTAAACTTAATGTTGAGTCCTTTGGATTCCAAGGTGGGAAAACCAGAAACATTCCATCTTAAGTCATGCTGTCCTCTACTTAGAGGATTGATGATGCTTCTATTCCATCTTAAGGAAGAACAAGAACTTTTCTCTAATATACCCAATATCAGATATCTGATAAAACAGTAGACCTAGTTATTATGATGTAAAAGAAGGCTAAGTTTACCGGCCTCTGAAATGTGAGCTAAGTGAAAATATACACGAACACAGGTGGTGTCTCCTTTTTGAACCATATGAATCCATTCCCCCAACCATGCTTCTTTTCATTTTCTTAAATAATTTAGTTAGCTATTTATTGCTATAAATCTTACTGCAGCTGTTTCAATTAAATTATTCAGGACTTAGTTCCTTATCCTTTTGCCAACATTGCAGCTGCTTCTAATCCCTTTTTATGTAGTATTTGGAAAATACATTAAATAAAAAATAGCTTCTACTAGGTAAAATAACCTTCAACCTTTTTGACCACTTACTCTTATTCAAATTACATTTCTAGGCCTTCTTCCTTTTTCTTCTATCTGAAGCTACCTATTGTAATCGCTACAGTCTTGGTATATTCTATACTTTTCCCCATTTCTTCCTGAATTTGTTCTATTTGTCATTTATATTCTTCTAATTTCTCACCTTCCTACTACTATTTCTTGGCATTCCCCAGTTCAAAGTCCAACCTTCCTTTTTTTCCATGTGTTTTCATGGGTTCAGAAAGCATACATATGTGAGTGTACATGCAGAGCCCCGAGGTTGGCACAAAATGTCTTCCTCCATTTCTTGCCACCTTGTATATAAAGGCAGTATCTCTCCCACTTGAACTCAGAGCTAAAGATTCAGCTATTGGAACTATCCAGGTTGTTTAAATAGTCTTCCATCTTTGTCTTCCTTTTATATGCTGGAATTACAGGTGGTTCACTACATCTCCACATTATTTATGTGGGTGCTGATAAATCAAGTTCTGTTTCTCACAATTTGCAGCAAGAGCCTTATATATTGAGTCATCTCCCAAACCCCTTTTGTTTGCTAAGGATGTAGCTCAATGGTAAAGCACCTGGTGAAAATGTATGAGGCCCTACATTACATCCGTAGCATAACAAGGATAATAACCTACAATAATTCCTTCATTGTTATCTGCAGTTTCTATATCTTTGCATGGTGTATTCTTGGTAAACCTTATTAAAAATATCAAACCTAAACTTAAAATAATTCCCAAGTTTGAACTGAGTGTTCTGAGATAGCTTTTTGCCATCCCATTCTGTCATTTCAGGGACATAAATCCTTCCTTGCTCCAGTGTCTGCACCCCTTGTATGCTACAGGTATAATAGTAATTTTGAAGTAGTTACTGCATGCAGTGTTCCTTTAAGAATCATCCTTATTTTAATTAACAATAGTCCTGATATGCAAACTTTATTACAGAATATTGATATTATTGTATTTCATTTGCTATTGTTATTTTGTTGTTAACCTCTTAATGTTCTTGATTTGTAAGTTACCCTTGACTATAAGATCGTTCTGTGAAAAAGGAAGATGATCCCAGGCATTGGTGTGCATTCTATCATAAGTAAGATGTTGTGTCTATAAGTTTCAAAATAAGTAAAACATTTTCAAACTGGACATAGAAATAAATGTTGAACTGTTTGGTAAATATAAGCCAACATTTTGTAGATAAGTAATAATAATAACTACATTGGAGAGAGGATCAAATCCATATTGAATATTGTGAGAATAATGTAGCATTAAAGTACAAAGGAAAAGCTAAAATATCTTACCTTTATTACTCTTCAGCAAGTAGTAAATATCTTTATTAATTCAGGCATCTAAAAGTTGCTACACTGCCAGGTGTGGCGGTGCATGCATTTAATCCCAGCACTTGGGAGGCAGAGGCAGGCAGATTTCTGAGTTCGAGGCCAGACTGGTCTACATACTGAGTTCCAGGATATCCATGGCTATACAGAGAAACATTGTCTTGAAAAACAAAAACAAAACAAAACAAAACAAAACAAAACAAAACAGAACAAAACAAAAAGTTGCTACACTAAGTAAAAATTAAAAGAGAAGAAATAGACTCCATAGTTAAATTCCATTACAAGAGACCCACGGTTCCATTCAACATGGGATAATGGTAAACAGGTTGCCTCTCCTACCTGAGAAAACAGGACACCCCACCAAAAAATACATGGAATAGTTCCAAAGCCCTGCATGGAGGTGAGAGCCACACACATGGAGAAGAACCTTACAAAGTATTAGCCTGCTGTCTCAGGAAAGTGTTTAGACTTTATTACAGAGAAACACAGATGTTTCTCCCTGAATGGAAGAGATGTTTCTGTTAGCCTTGGTGTCCAGGATACCCGAAGTTGTCCACGGACCAGAGTAATGAAAAAAGAACTACCAAAGGGAGAACTTGAGAAGGTGATAGTACACTCTCTTGAATATTAGTGTGTTTTCCATTTGAACCACTTGAAAGGTGGAGAAAAAAAATGAGTAGCTGGTGTTCCTAAGAGCCAGGATAAATGAAAGTTTCCACCAGCCAGTCAAGGCAAAGGATAAATACCTCAGGTGCATCCTGCTTCAGCAGAAGGGGGCAGATGGCTTTAGAATCAGCACTATTATGTGATGTTCAGTTAAAACAGTTTCATTACAACCAACACCAAATATCAAGACTATAAATAGACATAAAAATACTAGCCATCTCATATGAAACACAGACACCACACACACACACACACACACACACACACACACACACACACACACACACACATCTGGCAGTCGATTGAGGATTCATAGACATGCAAAGAAAAGGGAAATAGGACAATAATTTCTAGAGATTATTCTAACTGAAACCAATTCAGAACTGAGACAGATGCCATCATCATTCAGTGATATTAAAGCAGCTTCTAAAATGTATCTGATTCTAAACTTATGGAGAAATGTTGAATCTGTAACTGTATTAATCTTCACTTATATTAAAGGTTCTAGTTAAGCTTCTAGAACTGTAGACTACAGCTTTCTCGGTTAATATGTGCCAAATGAAAATAATGGAAAATATTGTAGTACAAAGGAAAGTATTAGAGATGGAAACTAGAACTAAACTCACCAGGGGAAAAAATAATTAAAAAAATAAAATCACTGAAATGTCCCTACAGGAGACAGAGGAGAAAAAAATAAAACACCAAATAGGAAAAAAATATGCATAGCAAAAATTAAAAAATAGCTATAAAAGAAGTGACAATTCCATAGTGTATGTATACAGAGACACAAGCAACTCAACAAAATACGATGGTGATAAAATGATGAAAAAAATAAGAATGTATGGATAGATAATAGTAAAGATGGTACCACTGTGTGATAAAAGGCAAATATGAAAAATCACAATTAGCATCACTCTGCACAGCAGAATCCCAGAAGCCTCCTTCCTAACATCAGGAAGGAGACTAAAGTGATGGTAGCCATCATCCCTTCTTTTAAAAAAAAATTATTGTACATGTATAGTGTGTGCCACTGTGACCATGACACAGTATATATATGGAGGTCAGAGAACAATTCTGAGAATTCAGTTCTGTCTAGTCTCCTCTATGTGGGTTCTAAGAATAAAATTTGGGTGGTCACACTTGTTTGCCTAAGTGCTTTACCCACTTAGTCATCTTTCTGGCCCCTGTCATCCTTTTAATTCTGAGCACACCTAAATTATTGGTCAATGCAATACAGCAAGGACAAGAAAGGACTCGCCATTCAAACTCTGTTTTAATGTCTTGAATTGACTTATTTCATTCATCTCATTGTCTTCTTTGCATTGCTTAGTATTAGTTATACCATGATTGCTTTTATGTTTTTTATTTATTTTTAATTTTTTTTGGACTGGAAGTCCTTCCAGATGGCTTTCATTAGAGATGATTACTACAGACAGGTAGGTAGAGAAGGGATTATGGAATAGATAATACCGAAGACCTATCTAAAATGTCTAAAAACCTACTACTAAGAAGTTTTCCTAAATCTTATACAAACACATATATAAAAAGAATTGAAGTAGAATTATCACTTTTAGACATTATAAGCTAGCAAATGTAAATCTGCGTGCCATGAATGGGTTACTGCTTTTGGACTTGTTGGTTAGTTGAAGTGCCATAAACTCCCGAACATTGCTAATGTTCTTAGTTACCTTCTAGAACTTAATACAAAGATTCTCCTGCTGAAAAGCCCACATACTTGAGTCACAGAACATAAAGAAATGAAGGTCCAATTGATCTACAAGGATAGAAGACCTTTCCATTTTATGATGTCCTCATCAATTTCTTTCTTTAATGTCTTAAAGTTTTTATTATACAAGTCATTCATTTGTTTAGTGCTCTTCCCTCCCCCAAGCCGCCAAAAGGAGGCCATGGTAATAGGGCTGTTTCCCTGATCTCCTTTGTAGTATTTTTGTCCTTTGTATACAGGTAGGCTACTGATTTTTTTGTCTGTTAATTTTGTATCCTTCTCCTTTGCTAAAAGTATTTATCAGTTGTAGAAGTTTCAGAGTGGAATCTCTGATGTATAAAATCATATCATTTGCAAATAAAGATAATTTTTCTCTTTGCCTTTTTCTATCTCTGATCTATTTTAATCATCTTATTTTATTGTTCCTGCTAAGACTTCAGGGACTATATGTATGGAAAGAATAGTTATCATTCTGTTGTTCCCCATTTTAGTGAAAAAGCCTTGAATTTCTTTTTATTTGGATTGATGTTGGCTCTGGATTTGACATAAATCACATTTATTATGTTGAAGGGTATCTTTACTCTACAGGTCTTTTCCCATGAAGGGGTGTTGGAATTTGTCAAATGTCTTTTCTGTATCTAATGAGATGATCATGTAGGTTTTGTCTTTCAGTTTGCTTATGTAGTGTGTTACATTTATTGATGCTGAACCAAACCTGCATCTCTGGGATGAAGCCAAATTGATCATATGAAAAATCCTTTCGAAGATTTCTTGGACTGTATTCACTTTATAAGTCTTTACTGAGAGTTTTTGCATCTCTATTCATAAGGGATACTGGTCTTTTTTTTTTTTTTGAAAGATGTCTTTGTATTAGGGTAATAATAGATTAGCAAAGAAAATTAGGAACTCTTTCAGTTTCTATTTTGCTGAATAATTTGACAGGTGTTGATGCTAGCTATTCTTTGAAGGCCTGGAAGAAGACTGCACTGAATCCATCTGACCCTGGGCTATGTTAGGTTGGGTTAATTTTATTTACTTCCTCAATTTCACTAGAACTTATAGGTCTATTTATATGGCTTATCTGATCTTCATTCAAATTTAATAGGGTGTATATATCAAGAAATTTACCCAATATTTTTTTCAGGTTTTCTTTAGTTTGTCTGATTCTGTAGTTTCCCTGTATAAATGTCAGTTACCTTAAAGAAGCATATCCTGCTGTATATTTGCTTTTCTATTTCATTTACTGTGATATATTTTTCTTGCTCTTCATCTGTTAACTTACTGTTTATCTTTTAGTTTAGTGTAATGCTAATAATTCATAAGCATTTTCCTGAGACTGATTTTTACCTCATTTAGCATAATTCCTGAATCTTACTGTGTCCTCTTTCATTATCACAAAGACTAGTTTCTTCTTACTGGTTTGTATGATTAACCAACTATTTAGAATTATATAGCCTAGTTTATGAGAGGTAGAGATCTTTTAAGCTTTTGAATATTTATTACCAATGATTTCTTTCCAAACTAGGATCTAACATCAAGACTACTAGGCTTTTGTTTTTGTGTTTATACAATATTGACAATACTTCTTTTTCTTTCATTTATGTTCAGTCTTTTGACATTGCAAATTACTTTGTCATAATCAAATTTCTTGCTTGAGCACTATACTATCTAATATGTATCTGCAGAAATCACACTATTTTAAGCACACTTATTCTTTTTTGTTGTTGTTGTGCTACATTCATAGCTATCTTTGGCTCCAGTTGACCACCTGCAACATAGAGGTCACCAATGTTACAAGTCAGCAAGTTTAGAGGATACCATCTTTGTCTTATATCTAAAATTAGCAAGTACTTGCTGGCTAAAGATGAATTCTCTGCCCTAGATTACTCTCTTATGTTAGAATATTTTTCCAATAGTCTTTGTTGGCATAAAACATATCTAATTCTATTCAACAAATTATTACTTATGTGTAATATTCTCTTGATTTTTCAATGATATCCTAGTGCTAGACTACAACAGAGAGGGAAATGCAAAGGTTCATATTTAATTTTATACTCATAATTTGTTTTTCTTCCAGAAAATGAAGATCTACCAAAGTACTATTCTATCAAAACTTTTAAAAAACTACTTTGATTTAATTATTTGTTTTAACTTTTAATTCAGTTATTATTTTTATTTTTAATCTCATTTTTTTAATATTCTGTCTTTATTTAGTGCATTTTTTGTTCTAAGTATTATGTGTCGAGAGGCATTTCTTTTCTGGTCCAGTCTATTTGGAGTTCAGTAGGCTTCTTGTATGGTTATGGGCATCTCTCTCTTTAGATTTGGGAAGTTTTCTTCTATAATTTTGTTGAAGATATTTGCTGGCCCTTTAAGTTGAAAATCTTCATTCTCATCTACCCCTATTATCCATAGGTTTAGTCTTCTCATTGTGTCCTGGATTTCCTGGATGTTTTGAGTTAGAATCTTTTTTGCATTTTGCATCTTCTTTGATTGTTGTGCCCACATTCTCTATGGAATCTTCTGCACCTGAGATTCTCTATTCTATCTCTTGTATTCTGTTGCTGATACTCACATCTATGGTTCCTGATTTCTTTCCTAGGGTTTCTATTTCCATAGTTGTCTCCCTTTGTGTTTTCTTTATTATTTCTACTTCCCTTTTTAGGTCTTGGTTAGTTTAGTTCAGTTCCATCACCTCTTTTGTTGTGTTTTCCTGTAATTCTTTAAGGGATTTTTGTGTTTCCTCTTTAAGGACTTCTGCCTGTTTAGCAGTGTTTTCCTGTGATTCTTTAAGGACTTCTACCTGTTTAGCAGTGTTATTAAAGTCGTTTTTAAGGTCCTCTACCAGCATCATGAAATATGATTTTTGAATCCGAAGCTTGCTTTTCAGGTGTGTTGGGGTATCCAGGACTGGCTGAGGTGGGAGTGCTGGGTTCTGATGATGGTGAGTGGTCTTGGTTTCTGTTTGTAAGATTCCTACTTTTACCTTTCGCCATATAGTTGTCTCTGGCTGGAGCCTGTTCCTCCTGTGATTCTGTTGGCCTCTGTCAGCTGTCCTGGGAGTCCAGCTCTCTTCTGAGTCTCAGTGGTCAGAGTACTTTCTTCAGGCAAACTCTCTTCTTGCAGGGAAGGTGCACAGAGGTCTGGCATTCAGTCTTGCTTCCTGGTTGAAGATGAAGGCCCAAAACAGGGCCTGTCCCAGAAGATGGGTTGTGTCTGCAGTCTGCGTGCTCACCTGCACAGACTGCTCTGGGGGTTGCAGCCATCATGGGTGGCCACCTCTCCTCTGGCAGGGAAGGTGCCTGGATGTCTGCAGCCTGAAATGGGGGTCTGTCCCAGAAGCTGTATGGCTTCTCCCTGTCCCAGAAGCTGTGTCGCTTCTGAAGTCTGCTCACTCACTGTCCTCAGTTCGCAAGCTGATGTGCACAGACTGGTCTCAGAGGAACTCGGGAGACAAGATGGCTACCTTACCTGCTCTGAGGGTCACAGCCCTCCCATGTGGAGACGGTGCCCGGATTTCTGCAGCCAGAAACAGGGGTCTGTCCCAGAAGCTGTGTGTTTTCTGCCCTTCTCAGAAGCTGTGCTGCTTCTGCAGTCTGCTGCTCACCCTCTGCAGTCTGTGAGCTGATCTGCGCAGACTGGTCTCAGAGTAATCTCACTTTTTATAATTTTAATATAAGTTTAATTAATTCATTAATTACATTATTTAATTACTAATTTGAATTATTTCCATGTTTTCTCTCTTTCATGAATATCCAAACAGGGTGTAAATCTGGAAGGCAGATGCCTTCGTACATGCTTATAGTTGCCAACAGAGTTATCACTTGGTGTAAGAGAGGAGGAAGACTAAAGTTCGGAGGAAACATTGCAAGAGGTGTAAGAGAAAAGAAGCAGTAGGCCATGAATGAGAACAGCCACCATAGGCTCATATATTTTAATTATTGGTCTTCAGTTGGTTGAACTGTATGAGAAGGACCAAGAGTTGTGGCCTTTTAGGAGAAGGTATTTCACTGAGTGTAGGATTTAAAGGTTTCAAAATCCCAGCCCATTCCTAATTATTCTCTTTTAAAGCCTCTAGAACCATCCCTATTATGATGGTCATGTAATTAGCCTCTGAAACTGTAAGCCTTAATAAATGTTTTCTTCGATAAGTTGCCTTGGTCATAGCATTTTAAAAGAGCAATAAAAAGGTGACTAAGACAAAAATCCAAACAAGAAACTTAAAAATTGTGACTTATTTTCTGAAAAAAAGAGATTTTAAATTTTTATGGAAAAAATAACATTTTAGCCCCAAACCTTATAATTGTCACATTTTGATATTTCATATATATATATTCCCATTATTATATCTTATTAGATAGAGTTGGAACATCTCTGATAACTTTTCCCTAAATCTTATGTAGTACTTTGTTCTTATATCCTTATTTGGAGCTAAAATAATAAGTTGTGGCAAATTTTACCCAAAGGGGATTTGTTGGGATAATCTCACCGGGAAGATGAATTGATATATTTTTATCAAAACTTCAGGACTAGTTACATCTTACATTATACAGCTCCATTTTCAGTGATGTTATGAAAGCCATGGTGCATGCTAGATAATGTAGACTTAAAGCATTCATACTCTATTAATTAATTCACCATCTAAAAGCTAAGTATTGATTTTTTAAATGGTTTTACAAATCTATTTAAGCTTCTGTAATGTGATTAAGAGGATGTGTGTTTAATGAAAATTATCTAACATATACAATGCTTTACACTCAGAAAGAGCAAACAGTTTATCTTTTGAAACAACAACAACAAAAATCTTTATTAAAACATTTGCCTATGCTAAAAGTTCATTTATGAGTATTGGAAGCCCTTCAACTTAACTGTTCTTAAATCTTAAATAAAATCTGTTATTTTAAAATAGTGGCACAATGTTTCTTGAATTGTAGTAAAAATGAAGCCACAGATGAATAATTTGTTTTCTAGTAATCCTCCAGCAAATGATACGGGTATAAGTACTATAACTCGCCACTGCTCAGACATCATGTGAGTTCATGCAGTGAAATTATATTGCAGGTTTCCATTCATGTTTCTCAACAGTTATTTACAGGAGTTTTAGAAACAATTCTTTGTGTATTTATAACAAGTCTTTGATAAGACTGCAAAAATTCAGATCTATCCTTAACTCCTAAGACAATAAAAGTTTATATATATTGAGGCCAAGGAGAAACTGAGTTGAGAAACTTTGGCTTCTATGCTTATGTAAAAGAATAAATGTGGCTTTTTAAGTGACTAATTCTCAGTTGTTGAGTTTTTAATAAACATGTATGTATTAATATATTACATATTAATATAATAATGTCTTATTAAAAAGTTTATCTAATACATCCTCTATAACTAGAAATGAAAGACAAATTGATTTTCAGCAACAATACCAAAAAATGATGTCTTGTGGCAATTGCATCAAGAACAAGGCAGGGTTGCCTACTTAGTTTTGGAAAGATGGATATATATATATATATATATATATATATATATATATATATAGTCTGTGTGTGTATCTGTGTGTATATTTGTTGTGTACACATGGGGGAGGGGATGCATGCCCATATGCTTCTGTGCTTTAATGCAGAATAAAAAGCTCGATTCTTTCAATCACTTTCCTGAGTCAGGGTCTGAATGTTTGCTGATTTGCCTAGTCTAGTTTGCCACTATACCCTGGAAACTGTGTCTATGACTCTGGAGTGTTGAGGTTATAGATAAATCAATACTATCTCTGCCCAGCTTATATATAGGTGCCAGGGTTCAGATTCCTGTCCCTCATGCATGCATGGCATGCTTTTAAATCACAGATATATCATCCCAGTCCCTTCCAACGCTTCAGTACACTTTCTGCTGATATTCAGCATAGTCTTTTTTAGACACAATCATACCTCACATGCTGGGATTTATCTCCTTATAGGAATTTCACTGCAAAATTGATAGAGGGTATTAGAATCATTTCACTCAAAAGCCTTTGTTATTTCCAGCACTTCTTTTGCCTTTTAAACTACCAAGAAATCAAATTAGAGGTGTAGAAAGTATTATACAGTCTCATATCAAGTATGTGACAGAGTATGCCAGGCAATGCAGAGAATGTTTCCAGGAAAAAAATGAGAACAAGCAAGAACTGTTTGTGACCCTGTGTTGTATGTGTGCAGAAATAACAAATATATAGTAGCAAGAGTGGTGTTTATGTTAGGAGGTCTCTTGCTTGGTCAAGGCAAGACACATCTTAGTACTTCATATACAAATAATTTTTACTGAATATCTACTTTGGGAGAGTAGAACTATGCTCATTAGACACTTAAATGGCTGATTATCTTCTTGTAATTGCAGCTGTTTTAGTGGGAACAGTTACTGCTATTGCTCAGTTTATAGATGACACCCAACTGGCAAAGGAAGAGAGGAAGCTGTTTGAAGTTTCCCATCATGCAGAGATAAAAAGGCTGCAGAATAATCCTGCTAGTCCTTTTGATATCATTAATTAGCAGCAGAGTCAAGGTTGGTACATACCATAGCTTTCTTAAGTCAAAGTTGGCTTTGTTTTATATTCATAGAGTCAAAGAAAGAAAAAAAATAGCCAATGACTCAGCTTATGAATACATAAAGTGACCTTTTGTGAAGGAAACTAACTACGTAGACATTTTGTTGGTTTTGACATAGGAAACAATGGGACCTTTTCCTATACTTGGTTTCTCCCTATCTTTCTTCAAATAATCATCATTTGGCACTTCTTTAAGAGTGTGTATAATTAGGATTTTAAAACGGCTTCTGTAGATCATGAAGAAATCCTTTCATTTGCCGTTAACTTCAAATAGGCTTACAGAGCTGCAAAATGAAATTAAAATTTTCCTATTTACATAATTTTTCACATAGCCTACCCTTCTCTTTATCTGTGTCTGCACCTAAACACAAAGCCAGAGTTGTGCTTAATTTTGTCACTGACAGCAAATAGAGAGTTTTGCATTTAAGTTCCTATTTCTAAAATGGTCATTTCCAGAAACAGATGTTTCTCAGGGGTAAGTGGGACTCTAGAAAGCTCTATGAATTGCAACAGGATGATGTATAGAGCAGAAAGAACTACAGCAAGCCAGGAATGCTGAGAAAAGGAGAAAGTCTTCTAGGGATGAGCTCCTTAAGTAGTTATCCAATATCAAAGGGTCAATATTCAAATCATAAACATATTAACAGTAAATGTACTGAGCAGATTGCATTTATGTGTTTAGGAATATATAACCTCAAATAATAAAATATGAGGTCAATGTGGTGGATCAGCACAATAGCAACACTTGGAAATCTGAGGCAGGTCATTTCGATTAGAATTTGTTGAAGGATGGCCTAGGTAACAGAGCGAGAACCTATCTCACAAAACAAAAATAAATAAAAATGAAATGAAGGAGACTATGAAGAATAACAGGAGGAGAGATAAGGAGATCACATTAATGAAGGAGCTAGAGAAAGTACCCAAGGAGCTGAAAGGGTCTGAAGCCCCATAGGAAGAACAGTATGAATTAACCAGTACCCCCAGAGCTCCTTGGAACTATATCTCCAATCAAAGAAAACACAGGGTGGAACTTGTGGTTCTAGCTATATATGTAGAAGAGGAAAGCCTTCTGGGTCATCAATGGGAGGAGAGGCCCTTGGTCCTGTGAGGGCTCTATGCTCCAATATAAGGGAACACCAGAACCCGGAATGAGAGTGAGTGGATTGGGAAGCAGTGGGAGAGGGGAGGGGATAGGGGATTTTCAGAGGGAAAACTAGGAAAGGGGATAACATTTAGAATGTAAATAAAGAAAATATCTAATAAAAAAAGAGATCACATTAGGGAAATATCTATTTTTGTGTGTGCACAAATGTAAAAGATTCATGTTTTTAAATTTTCTACATCTCTCCTTCCTTCGCTGTTGTCTGTATCCTTCTCCTGAATTTCACTTGCATAAAGAGAAAAATGAAGCAAAAACCATTTCTAGATACCTCCATTTTTTAAAAAAGGTAGCAGAAATAGAGGTCTCATGGGAAGAAGATATTAACATTTGATTTCCAAAGTAGAAGTAGGAAAAAGACTGATCAACAAGACCAACTGAGATGTTTTTATTTTTCCTTGTGAAACTTCTTGGACATACACCAGACCACTGACTACTGTAGAAAAATACAAGAAAAAAGCTATGTATGTTTTTAGAGTACATGTGTCCCGAAGAAACACTTTCTAGGATTCTTGATATTGTCATTCTGCATGGAATGATTCTTATTTGTTCATTTAGCAGAAAGTTCCTGAGCATTTATTGTGCACCTGTTAGCATTCCAAGCTCCAGAGATACAGCA
The DNA here is from genome assembly GCA_902729485.2 of Mus minutoides. Classification (NCBI taxonomy): domain Eukaryota; kingdom Metazoa; phylum Chordata; class Mammalia; order Rodentia; family Muridae; genus Mus; species Mus minutoides. The sequence goes on along the minus strand of LR750488.1, from coordinate 53,632 downwards.
TCAAATATGTCAGGAAAATCCCTCTGCCTTCTAAGAATTTACATTCTAATAAAAGCAAAAGAAAAAAAATCTTCAAATAATGAAATATGATACCAACAAATGGACAGCTGAGGCCTTACTCAGTTGAATCACCTTTTGTTTAAGGATAGTATGGGTTATAGAATAAGATCCCTTCTCACAAAATAGAATAAGTAAATAAAAATTGAGGGAGAGAGAATGCAAGTGACAGTAGGAGAAAAAAGAGACCATACTGGGTACATACCCTTGCAGTTTGTAATAAGATGGCCAGGCAGAAAATATTAAAAATTATATGGAACACAGCAAGAAGCACAACTTTGCTTCAAAGTAATTTTTTTTTAGTTCAGTGCAGTTTTTCTGCTTTTTGTATAAGTCCTTGTGTCTCATCCCTGACTCAGGAGTACCTCACCAAGATCCTGTAACGATTGGTACCCTGACCTCTGAAAGGTAACAACATACATACTTAAAAGTGCCCGTTAACAAGTGACATGTGCTTTTTCATGTGGTTGCCTTTGGTCAAATAAAAAAGAGCTGTCAGACTAACCTTTGTCTCATTCTTGTAATAGGATGGTGATGCTTCCTGCAAATATGAGTTTATATGCTAAGAACTCAATAGACAATAAATATATAGAAATAAATTGTGTTTCGTGATTTTCTTTTCTTTTTCCTTTTCTTTTTTTTTTCTTTTTACAAACTATGGATTGAAAAATTTTAGGATGGGTATTGGTCATTTCATTTATTTATTTATTTATTTATTTATTTGTTTGTTTGTTTGTTATTTATTTTTTCGATACAGGGTTTCTCTGATTAGCCCTGGCTGTCCTGGAACTCACTTTGTAGACCAGGCTGGCCTCGAACTCAGAAATCCGCCTGCCTCTGCCTCCCGAGTGCTGGGACTAAAGGCGTGCGCCACCACGCCCGGCACGGGATTTGTCATTTTAAGGAGAAGTTTTCTGTGATTGATGCGTCTAGGTATAAACAGATATTATAATTGGGATGCAATTATAATGCAGGAAAACCCCTTTGTGAAACGCATATTTGAACAGTTCTCTGCATAGTCAATACTAGAACAATTTATTTAAAATGAATATATTCTACCTAGGGGCTTGAAGAAGCTGATTAGAAGTAAAGTCTTTCCTGTGTTTTTCATGCTGCTGAAGCTTGGGTTAAACCACAGAGAACATCTTGGACACAATAGCAATATGTGTCAGAAGGTTTGTCAAGGAAAGAGAGGGCAACATACTTTCCACAGAGAAATCAGAATTCTGAAAATTGGAAAGTTCCAGGTACCATAATAAGTGAACTGCTTCACTTATTAAGCAGTAATATGCTTCCTTACTGTGCTGTCTCCTTTAGGCACATTACCACTCTTATGGCCCTTTTCTTCTCATAACTGATTACATTCCCAGTACCATTCACATCTCAGGTATTTTTTTTCCCAACCAGTTAGGTTAAGCTTGCTGAAGGTAAAGATGATGTGGGCAGGGCCAGCCTGATAAAGGCTCTGCTCCTGAAAACACTTGTATTAGCCTCTTGGTATTTATCTGGCTACAGCCAATGAAAAGGCGAGTGAACAGGGACTAAAAGTAAGGAGGTCCTAAAAAATATAAAAAAAAAATAAAATAATTTATGCCAAAAGAAGGGAGAAAGTGAGGGAAGTGTCTGTGACCCTCCCCTGTCCCCAGGTCTTTGTTTATTCAGTAGCATCTCAAAGCTGGTGGAGAGAGCACAGAAAATGCCTACTCTCCACATTCTTACTATACTCCTCTGATGAGCCTACACCTCTGTTGGAGGTCTATCCTTTACCAGGCTCATCAGCAAAACACAATATAAAACGACACAGAAGCAGGTGCAAACTCAAGAGAACCAGAAAGGGAATTGAAAAGTCCTTGAGATGTTTCCACAGCTGGGATTAAAGACTTCTATAAGTGACCACTAACTTCTGGAAAGAAGAAATCATGGGCAGCCCAACTAAACTCTCAATGGAAGTTTGACAAACAAACTCATTGAGTCTGAATGCTTTAACAAGAGCTGTAATACTTTTAATGAGTGGAACTAAACATTTCATTTTCTTTCTTTCTTTTTTATTAGATGTTTTCTTTATTTACATTTCAAATGCTATCCCAAAAGTACCCTATACCCTCCCCACGCCCTACTCCCCGCTTCTTGGCCCTGGTGTTCCCCTGTACTGTGGCATATGAAATTTGCAAGACCAAGGGGCCTCTCTTCCCAATGATGGCCGACTAAGCAATATTCTGCTACATATACAGCTAGAGACACTAGCTCTGGGGGTACTGGTTAGTTCATATTGTTGTTCCACCTATAGGGTTGCAGACGATTTCAGCTCTTGTATCTTCTCTAGCTCCTATATTGGGGGTCCTGTGTTCCATCCTGTAGATGACTGTGAGCATCCACTTCTGTATTTGCCAGGCACTGGCATAGCCTCACTCGAGATAGCTATATCAGGGTCCATTCAGCAAAATCATACTGGCATATGCAATAGTGTCTGGGTTTGGTGGCTGATTATGGGATGGATCCCCAGGTGGGGTAGTCTCTAGATGGTCCATCCTTTCATCTTAGCTCCAAACTTTGTCTCTGTAACTACTTCCATGGGTGGTTTGTTCCCTATTGTCTTAGTCAGGGTTTCTATTCCTGCACAAACATCATGACCAAGAAGCAAGTTGGGGAGAAAAGGGTTTATTCGGCTTACACTTCCATACTGCTGTTCATCACCAAAGGAAGTCAGGACTGGAACTTAAACAGGAGCTGATGCAGAAGCCATGGAGGGATGTTCTTTATTGGCTTGCTTCCCTTGGCTTGCTCAGCCTGCTCTCTTATAGAACCCAAGACTGCCAGCCCAGAGATGGTCCCACCCACAAGGGGCCCTTGATCACTAATTGAGAAAATTCCTCACAGCTAGATCTCATGGAGGCATTTCCCCAACTGAAACTCCTTTTTCTGTGATAATTCCAGCTGTGTCAAGTTGACACAAACCTAGCCAGTACACCTATTCTAAGGAGGAATGAAGTATTCACACTTTGGTCTTCTTTCTTGTTTTTCTTGTGTTTTGCAAATTGTATCTTGGGTATTCTAAGTTTCTGAGCTAATATCCACTTATCAGTGAGTGCATATCAAGTGACTTCTTTTTTGATTGGGCTACCTCACTAAGGTTGATATCCTCTAGATGTATCCATTTGCCCAAGAATTTCATATATTCATTGTTTTTAATAGCTGAGTAGTACTCCATTGTGTAAATGTACCACATTTTCTGTATCCATTCCTGTGTTGAGGGACATCTGGATTCTTTCCAGCTTCTGGCTATTATAAATAAGGCTTCTATGAACATAGTGGAGCATGTTTCCTTATTATCAGTTGGAACATCTTCTGGTTATATGCCCAGGAGAGGTATTGCTGTATTTTCCGGTAGTGCTATGTTCAATTTCTGAGGAACAGCCAGACTGATTTCCAGAGTGGTTGTACCAGCTTGCAATCCCACCAACAATGGAGGAGTGTTCCTCTTTCTCCACATCCTCACCAGCATCTGCTGTCACCTGAATTTTTGATCTTAGCCATTCTGACTGGTGTGAGGTGGAATCTCAGTGTTGTTTTGATTTGCATTTCCCTGATGATTAAGGATGTTGGACATTTTTTCAGGTGCTTCTCAGCCCTTCGGTATTTCTCACTTGAGAATTCTTTGTTTAGCTCTGTACCCCATTTTTAATGGAGTTATTTGAGTTTCTGGAGTCCAGCTTCTTGAGCTCTTTGTATATATTGCTTATTATTCCCCTATCAGATTTAGGATTGTTAAAAATTGTTTCCCAATCTGTTGGTGGCCTTTTTGTCTTATTGACAGTGTCTTTTGACTTACAGAAGCTTTGCAATTACATGAGGTCCCATTTGTCAATTCTTGATCTTACAGCACAAGCCATTGCTGATCTGTTTAGGAATTTTTCCCCAGTGCCCATATCTTTGAGGCTTTTCCCCCACTTTCTCCTCTATAAATTTTAGTGTCTCTGGTTTTATGTGTAGTTCTTTAATCCACTTATACTTGAACTTTGTACAAGGAGATAAGAATGGATTAATTCTCATTCTTCTACATGATAACTACCAGTTGTGCCAGCACCATTTGTTGAAAATGCTGTCTTTTTTCCACTGGATGGTTTTAGCTCTCTTGTCAAAGATCAAGTGACTATAGTTGTGTGGATTCATTTCTGGGTCTTCAATTCTATTCCATTGATCTACCTGTCTGTCGCTGTACCGGTACCATGCAATTTTTATCACAATTGCTCTGTAGTACATCTTGAGATCAGGGATGGTGATTCCACCATTGGTTCTTTTATTGTTGAGAATAGTTTTTGCTATCCTAGGTTTTTTTATTATTCCAGATGAATTTGCAAATTGCCCTTTCTAACTCAGTGAAGAATTGAGTTGGAATTTTGATCGGGATTGCATTAAATCTGTAGATTGCTTTCAGCAGGATAGCCATTTTAACTATATTCATCCTGCCAATCCACATTTCATTTTCGAATTTATAATTCTTAGTCCCTATGCATATATTTGATTTGATAATAGATGACTTTGACCAGATTCTTGATTAAAGGTCTTAAGCTCAGAAGTGAGCATTTGATGTGTCTGGAAGGTCATTCTGATTATTGGAGTTAAATCCAGAATTCATTGTCCTCCCTCACTGAGACAATGAAAGTTCTGAAATATATTAACTGACAAATGCATCACATTCATAAAAATCTGAGTGGATAGTTGAATAGAAGCTGACAGTGGCTTCTTTCAGGAAACATCTTGAAAAACACAGGGCTGAGAAATATTGCTTTGTTTTATATCAGAAAGACGATAATATTGCTAAGTGTGTCCAGTGACATATGACTGATGGGTCCTTCCAATGAATGATTATAAAAACATCAGTTTTTTTTTTTCAGCCATAGGTGATATAGAAGATAATTTAGTTTTGTTTTATAAACCCTGAATAGATTTGCAATTAAAACTACAATGGTTTATTTTTAAAGTTTTAGCTTGTTCTGTGAAAAATCTTGGATAACTCCTTTGTATTATCAGTTGACTGAAAAAAGATATGTAAAGTGAGCTTTCTCACAGATCCTTATGTAAGGTTGGCCTGTGACAGCTGACTCTAGCACATATGTGCACAGGGCAAGGTATAAGCAATATAATTTTTTTTTTCGAGACAGGGTTTCTCTGTATAGTTCTGGCTGTCCTGGAACTCACTTTGTAGACCAAGCTGGCCTCGAACTCAGAAATCCCCTGCTTCTGCCTCCCCAGTGCTGGGATTAAAGGCATGCGCCACCATGCCCGGCCTAATATAATACTTTTCTTGTTGTTGTAAACTGATAAGAATCAACTTAAAGAATGAAGGGCTTATTCTGGTTTACCATTAGAAGTGGTATAGTCCATCAGAGCCGAAGGAAACCTGGCATAGGACTGCAAGACATCTGGTCATATTGTAACAAAACAGAGAGCAAATAGGAAGTAGGGAATAAAGGCCCAGTGACATACTTCCTCCAAATGCGATGAGATTCTACCTCCTGAAATTTCCACAACCTTCCAAGTTAGCACCACAGCCAGGTACCAATGTTCACACGCATGAGCCTAGGGAAGATACTTCACACTCAAACCATAAAGGAAGTACCCTGCAGAAAACAAAATGATAAGCAAAATATGATTATATTTTCAATTTTAATTATTTTGTCCATTACGTAATCAAGAACAGGTTAATATATTACTGAATTCCAGCTGTTTTCCCTAATCAATGCTGTAAGAGGATTTTTTGCTTTGGTACAATCTCCTTTGTGCAAATGGTAACACCTTCATTGATTAAGTGGCTGAAACCATGCTGATTATGAAACAAATGCCATTTTTATAGTATTTTTCATATTATAGTTCTCAAAATGGTTATTATTGAATGAAAAACTCAGTTTTATCCCACATCAAAATAATGTACACTTAATTGAATAGATTATGACTGATTATAATTATATACTACTCATCATGGTCCAGATTTGCCTTCATATGAGATCTTACTGATTTAACTTTCTAAGTGTTACTTTGAACATGTAGAACCTTAGCAAATATTAAAATTTTATGTTGCATGGGACCTTTGAATAATGTCTTTATATGCTCAAAAGCAATATTTTGCTCTATTATTGAAATCTTATTAGAAATATATGGAAATATCTTACATTGGACAGTAGCAGAAGTCTTAGATAGATTCTGTCATTTGTTGACAAAAATTTAAAGAAGTACATGTTACAATTTAGGGTGAAAGGATTGAGACTCCACTGAAACTTAAATTTCATTTTTGTAGGTCCTTATGTACTTAAGTATAAAATATATATTTAGTGTTTATTTTAAAAACTAGCTCACCTTTTACGAGAATGTAATACTGTACAATAGTTTAAAATTTTTTTTAAATCAAAGAATAGCAATGATTTTTTTTTTTTGTAAATGGTTTAGATAAATTTTACCATAATACTATGTCAGTAAAATAAGCTTAGCACATCTGTCTGTACAGCTTAGGCTGAACCTTTTAAAATGTTCCATCTGGGAATCTCAATAAAAGTCATAGCTAATCTTGCATCTCCTATTTTTGAAAGTCATGTGAAATGTACTACTAGGTTTTTCAACAAATCCTACTATCTGGGAACAGATTAAAATTATACAAATTAAATCAACAGTACTTGGCTAAAGAAGACCAGCTGCATTGACCAATTTAATGTCCTTAGAGCTTATGTCTATATCTGACACACAGTAGGCAATTATTTCATAAAATTAAATCAATGAATCAAGAAGGAAATGCAAAATCATATGGCCATGAGGATATCATGTGGATAACCTCCCTGAGAAGAGCTGGTCTGGTCTAAACACATGGACTTTGCAGTCCATCCCTGTGCTGCAAACCTTGTTTTATTATTTCGTGTGTGTGTGTGTGTGTGTGTGTGTGTGTGTGTGTGTGTGTGTGTGTGTGATAACTATATTCTCCAAAGCAGCAAAGCAGTGGTGGGCTTGGAAAGACTGGTTAAACTGAATGTTCATAAATTTAAACAAAAACATAATATTTGTATTAATTATTTGAGCATTTTATGTATGTGTATAAAACATTTTGATTATAGTTCCCTTCTCCATTTCCCTTTCCTTAGCTCTTCTGAATTGACTGCTTTTTGGAAGCACAGGGTGAGAGAAAGTCAGATTACCTCTTGTGGCAACCTCTGGAACACAGGTTGTATGCTAAAGGTAGCCTGCTTTCCAGAATCCAGTGGGTGGCAGGTTTCTCAAAGCCATTGGCCTGTCTTAAGGTCATGGTTTAGGGGTTTGGAGATTTCCTTTATCTAACTATTTTTATTCCTTAAATGGGCATTCATAAAGTGGTATGATTTGAGAACAAATGCTTTATTAGAAAAGCAGATAGAACCTGAGTATTTAAGTTTGATATAAACATTTTATTCTAGATTTTAAGGAAATATATTTCCCAAAATAATATGATATACTCCTGAACTTTTCTTCTAGTCAGTCATATGAGTCAATATTCTGATGCAAAGCATTTGGGGCACATACTTCCAATGTCTTCTTTGTTACTTTGTTGCGGTTGGCTACATTACTCCACTCTATTTCTGGTTACTACATTGAGGTGACAGAATTCTAAGATCATAGCCAAATGCAAAGCTTATCAACCTCTTTTTACCAATGCACCGAGGCAGTACATTACCCTGGTTCCCATAACCCCAAGTTTTATTCATTCTCTATTGATTTTCACTCCTGTTTGTAAAATGATTATGTTTAATGTGAACTTTCCCTTTTTATGTAACATTGTATCCATGCATCCTACAGTAGCTAAGAATCCTGGAATTTTTAAATTTTTTCCAATACTAATTATTGGAATTTAGTTAGGAATTCTACTTTAAAATGTTACCAGCTCAATTCAAACAACAAGAAGCTTTCTAAGTATTCATGCAGAGGAGCAGAGTAATCAGAAGAGTTCGTTATAATGAGTATGTGAGATAGAATTGATAAGATATGGACAACTAATGAATTCATGGCCTTACTTAGACTTTTATGTGTGATCATGTTGGATTGATATTTCATCTGAAAGTGGTCCAAGAATTGCTCAGAGAATCAATTAGTGTCCAATAAATTAAAAATGAAATCTCAGACAGTGTGCTAAGAAAAAAAAAATTATTCCTTGAATGTATATAACTATCTACTGATAATTTAAGTTGAACATTGAAAATAATTCACTAAATGATAGGTGTAATGGAGTATGAAAAAATTATTTTGTTGAAGATAATGATAATTTTTCTTTGCAAAAGCATATTTAAAATATAGCCCTGACTGTTCATACCTACTATAACTGAACTTTGGAAAACAAAGAAGCAAACAAGCAAATACAAAATTAAATAACTATTAGAATCGAGGTAGCTATGGCTCCAACACCTGCCACAGGATTCAGAAGATGGCTTTAGGGCTATAAAAACGCTCAGATAGTGACTAGAAAGTTCAGTTACTAGGAAGTTGTACCAACCTTACACTGTTTCCCAGACCTTAGGAAGAAGCTTTAAATGGTGTTTTCCAAGGATTTATATTTGCAATGTGTTGGTTTGAATGGTATGTCCCTCATAGTCTTGAATATTGAAGTATTCAGTTCCCAGTTGGTGATGCACTGTAGGAAGCTTAGGAGGTTTTTACTTTGTTGGAAGAGTTTTGCCACTGTGGGTGGACTTTTAGAGCTTAAAAACTTGTGACATTTCTGTTTTACTGTCTCTGTTTTCTGCTTGCAGTTCAAGATCTGAGCCATTAGATTTCTGTTCCTGATCACATCCTTGCTGCTTGCTTTTCATTGCCACAATTTTCTACCATCATAAACTCTTATCTCTCTGTCATTGTATGGAAAAATAAACCTTTGGATACATAAGTCTCTTGTTCAAGGTACTTTATCACAGCAGTAGGAGAATAACTAATACAGAAGTTGGTAATGAAGAGTAGACTAAGATTTTGAAGGAAGAACCTGACCACCCTCCCTTTTCTGGAAACATGGAAGACATTGAACTTTGCACTATAAAAGCAGTTGAACATTATAAGTAGAGTATAATGGGCCACCCTAGAAGGAGTATGGAATACTACAGTACTGATGTTGAGAGCCTTGGTACAGTCGAGATGTAGTTTAAGAGGCTTCAAGGGGTAACTATTAGTCACTGGAATATATATCAAACTTGTGAAAATTTTGCAAAGAATGTGATTGCTTTCTGCCCTTGTCCTAAGAACTTGCTCAAGGCCAAACTTGCCTAATACAGATTCTATTATGTGGTTATTGGTAATTACTCATTTTCAGATCTGTAAAGAAAAATATCAAAATGAAGCAGAAAGAAGCACAAAATACAGTTTAGTTAGTAAATAAACAAAACAAAGCAAAAGACACTGACAAACTTAATTTTACATGATTCATATGCTAGATGTCAGAATACTTTTGCTATAGAATTTAATGCCATTAAGAAGAGGCAAGATAAAAGAAAGGATGCCTTCCAGGCCAGATCATATCCAACCATATCCAACCAAGGATCTAACTTACTAAAGAAAGTTAGACTTTCTTGCTATTATAAACAACAAACAAGACTCCTACAAATGCAGTTGTCAAGTATTCATCCCAAACAACTTGTCGTTATTTTACACATGACAAGAATTTATTTATAAAAGAGTCACGGGAACTTTCTCTATTGTTTCAGAGAGCTGAAGAGACCAAGAAATGCATGGCAAAGAAGCTTCAGGATGGAATCCTTGAGAGACCATTGTGACAGGCTGTGGAATTGAAGCCTGGGTTGCACTGGAGATCCCAGGATATTAAGGAGGCCATAGCCATGAGCTATCTATGTTTCCCTGACAAGCCAGCTCAGTTAGTCAACAGGTTACCCAGGGCAGGAGCAAGGATTAAAAAGAAAAGAGACAATTAGACAACATTGTAGCATGACTGCAGCCAGTTCTGAGACTGGGGTAGGTTTATTTTTTTTTCCCCAATCTGCTTTTTTACTGTTTTATCTTTATTTTTTTTTAAAGGGAAAACGTGATTTTAATGACAAAACACATGGCCACTTATGATTACAGACAGATTTGGAAGCATAATTCATTAGATATTAATCCACAAAACGTATGGTCCCTGCAGTCTCTGGTAAAAGGGCACTTAAACTATGTGTATGAAGAAAGCACAAGTAACCAGCAAAAGTTGCAACACAAGGCTGAACTGAAATTAGCACATGGATAGAGGGGTAAGCACTATTGGTAAGTACAGGACAATGAGTTGACATTAAAGGTAGATATTAGCAGTCATATATGGTATCTAACTTATGATTATGGTATAATATTTGCAATTATCTTTTCATTTGATAATCTGTAAATAGGCCAAAATAGTTCAAAAATTTCAGAACTCTAATGTGCACAGTCTTCAAGAAAACTTATATCAAAGCATAAAACATCAAATATAAAATGCCATCTGATCTGAGAAATCAACTGGACTTCACGGTGAAGTGCTAGGATTAAAGTAGCACAACTATACCTTGTCACTTCCAGAAAAGATTAACTCAACAGGGATCTGCACTGGCCAAAGGACTCCCTCTGCATATACTCATGAGGTATAGTTGGGAGAGGTGAAATGCAGGAGGTATGACTTAATTAGAGGGAGTAGGTCATTGGGAAAAGCTGTCCTTGTGAAATAGTCTACTGGTTCCTTCTTATAATGTATACTATACTAGTTTCTAGTGTCCACAAAATGATTGACCTTCTTGCCATAATGAACTGTGAGCTGAAGAAATCCACCCCCTACCAAGTTGTTTCAAGTATTTGGCATTAACAATGAGAAGAATAGAAAAGATACAGCATAAACATCAAAGATAAAGCCCAGCATGGTGGCACATGCCTTTATTTCCAGCACTTGGGAAGCAGAGACAGATAGATCTCCAAGTCTGATGCCAGTCTGGTCTAAGGAACCAGTTCCCAGGTAGCCAGGGCTACATAGAGAAATTCTGACTCAAAAGAAAATTCAACAAAACAAAAGCAAGACAGAAATAATATTAAAGATAAGAAGTACCCATATGATGTCAATAGGGAAAGCCTACAAATAACACTTCATTTTTCAACAGCTCATTAACATTACTCTAAAACATATTAGGAATACATCTCATCTGAATCCAAAACAAAAAGAAGAAATATACATGACTTGTAAAGACACATCCCATTAAATTCATGCCTTACTGTTTAAAGACACTTAGAGATTAGGTCATCTGAAAATTTATTGACAACAGTCAAAATTAGAAGTAAACATTCTAGAGATTTGTCTTCTGAATATTGAGCAGTTAGTGTTTGTTCACAGGGATCTTAAAAAGAATTAATGAATTCTGTTACTTTAGCGATTTTCATAAAGCTTTGTAAACTGTTTTGATAACTTTGTTATACCACTTGATACTGGGTACTTTCTCAGAGGTTAGCCAACTGAAGCCTTCTATATACATCCATTTAAAGTATATGTCTCTATTGACATCACATGGGAGCTTCTTACTATGCTATGAACTACCATTTTAATTACATGCAAGTATTAAGGTCAGTTCTAGGTTGAGGAATAAGCAAGACAATAAGCACAAATACTCAAGGAACAAGCAAGGCAATAAACAAAGTCCTGTGATTAATCCCACGATCAATGTTTCTAAGAGTTTATCAGGGTGACTAAGATATCTGAACCTACTTCCCTGTCATAGCCCAAAGTCACAGTCTTGTCTGATGCCTATTTCTTTGTTCTAGCCTAAAATTAGATTCCTGCCTGACTTTGCTCCCTTGTCCTGGCCCCGTGTCAGAATGCTGCCATGCAGACCCAAATGCTCTCCACATTTCCTAATTTTAGTACTGTTTGGAGTTTAGGAAGGATGACAATGCTAGAAGAGGCACAGCACTGAAGGTAGGATATGGGGGTTTCAACACTTGCACTGTTTTGGTTTAGATTCCTTTGCTTGTGTCTGTTGTTCAGGATGTGAACTCTCAGCTTCCTACATCATGGAGTTTTGTCCTTGTAGAACCATAAGCCTATATAAACATTTTTCCTACATAACAGAAAAATGCCTAATAGCACATTTGTGACTAGGGCACTTCTGGGAGACTCATAACCTTTTTCTGAGTGCTGTCATGTTGTGTGTGTGTGTGTTTTGTGTGTGTGTGTGTGTGTGTGTGTGTGCGCGCGTGCTTTTTTTTAGATTTTATATTTATGGGATGGCCAAGTCAGTAGTTTCCATGGGCAGTCCACTTGTTTCTACACTCTCAGTGCTGGAATTATGAAAGATTGAGTATTAATTCACAATTCTAAGATGAAATAATCTTTTGTTCTCCCTAAGCTTCCAACTCAATTTGGTGTGCTCAGTCATTACCTTACATTGAGATATGTTTTGAATCTTCCACCACATTTACTCAGTCACTCAGCTTTCCTGAAGGTATCCTGAATAGACACATAAAAGCCTCACATAGTGACTGAATTCAAATAGGGACTTGATGGCTATCTCTCAAAGTCCAGCTGCCTACTTTTCCATAGCTGTTTACCTCAAAGAGATGATTTTTTTTCAATAACTTTTGGAATACTAGACACATTAATGTACCCCATTTCATATTCTTTTAAGTGCCTTTCTAGACACCTATAACAGCTCTTTAAAAGCTTCATGATTTTAAACCCTTCAATTATTTATACTGAAAATTGATAAAAACCAAGAGAGGAACTACACAACCCTTGAGGTCATGGGATCTCTAGCCACTAAAGATCCAGGTGAAGGCCAGCCTGGCTGGGATTTGCTCATCAGATAAAAAAAGCAATATCTGAACATTTATAAAGTCTCAGGAAGTCTTCTAGACCAAGCATCATATGCTTCTGTGGAGTTTTGTAGAACAGATGTTTTGGCTCTGGTGGAATGCCTGTTCCAATCTATCGTTATGCTTGCTTGATTTTTGTTTTGTTTAGTTATTTGAATCTTTTTATTTTTAGCTACTGTCTTAGCAATGACTCATTTAGATATCTCATTTTGTATTTTCCTAATAATATGCTTTCTTTTTAAAAAATATATTGATTATTATTTTAAATTGTGTGTGTTTGTCTCTCTGTCTCTCTGTCTCTGTCTCTCTGTTTCTGTGAGTGTGTGTGGTTTTTGTGTGTTTGTGTGTGTGTGTGTGTGTGTGTGTGTGTGTGTGTGTGTGTATGTTTGTGTGTCTGTAAATGAGTACAGAGGCAGCGAAATTGTGAAGTAGGCATTTGAAACTTTGGAGTATAGTTACAGGTGAATGTGTTCAGTGTCATGTTGGTGCTAGGACCCAAACTATGGTCTACTTAAAGAATGAACAATATGTGTTCTTATCCCTAGAGCCTTCTTTCCAGTTCCAAAACAGAATGTTTTCTGAAGAAGCATAGAGGCTATCTATCTCTTCAATGTGAGGTGAATTTCATTGAATCACACTATTAACCATCACAGTGGAGACATTTAAGTCTTTAAAGCTCTTTGGTTTGCTATTATAAAGTAATAACGCTATAATCTTGGAAATTATTAGAGTACTATTTATTTCAATGGTCTAAGTATCACCTGTAGTGACAATTTTGAAATTTTAGTTTCTTTAAAAAAAAACACAGAAATATGAGTCTGTTTAATTTTAACGCAGGAATGTTTTTAAATAGGGCCGTTTCGGTTTGTCCACAGAAGATGACTGTGATTTTCATTATGCTCTATCAGGGGTGTGATTTCACCAGCTAGATAGTGTCTGCGATTGTGTGACATTTCGGGTTTTAGGATTCTCCAGAGGGTATATAAATGCTCGGACACCGAGAGGTTTGGGAGTTGTTGGTTTGTTGTTGTTGGCTGTGGTTTGTTAAGTATCATGTGCAAAGAAGAAACAACAAGAGATTGCATATTCTGACAGTGAAGATCAGACTTGCCCTAAGGTCCGCAATACTCCTATTCAGCAGAAGTATTTTAATAATAACTGCTGCCCCCTTTCTAACCCCTAACTTTGTCCAGAGACCTCCATCTCTCTTTCTCTTTAATCCTTCTTTCTCTCCTTTCTAGTGTTAGGGGTTTGAAAGTGAGGAAAAATATGTGGAAGAGAAATCAGACAAGATAACAAAAATAGCTATAATTACATAAATTTTGAACCAATACATTTTACATAATAAAAGTGGCCACAAATAGATGTTTATTATATAACATGAAAAATCATTGTGGCTTTTGATATGAGAACATTCTCCTTTATTTATTTGAAACAGAAAATATAATAATAAAGATTGATCTTTGATGGTCTACGAAGATAAAGATAAATATGCAATGTACTGATGATACTTCATTTAATCGAGTTTAGAACCTTAGAAAAATTGGATGAGGATTCATAGGAGAGATGAGTATAATTAAGAGATAGTATATCACGTTACAAGGTTACAGTGATGCTCAGTTTCGTTTTCATTGACTTTGGTTATTGCCTTAATAAGGATAAATAGAAACACACATAACTTTACTTAGAAGAAAGAGCTGTTTCAGAGACGTTACCATGGACCCTAGTTTCTGTTCTGAGGATTAAAGGAGTATGGTCATTTTCTAAAACACATACCTCTTTGTGAACATCAGTAATGAAAAGAAGGAAGAAGCAGAGGACTCTGGGAGCATTCTCTGTGTATCTTACATCTACATCTGTTTTGTTAGGTTTGATATAACTTAGAAAATGTGTGAATATGTTGGTATAAAATACATAGATTGTCTTCCATATGTAAAATATTTGATTAGGAAGGTGAAAGAGCATGTTACTTCTTTCGTGGTTTCAACCTACAATTTTATTAAAATAATTAAAACTTTCCTTCAAAACTCTGGAATACTGAGACTAGAAGGCATGGTCTTCTCCAACGAGGAGCACACCAATTGGTTATTTAGTACCACATGATACACCCTGGAAACTTAAATACAGATAACAGTATATGAACTAATCAGGTTGCATTTATATATTTAGGAATATTTACACACACACAAACATACACACACACATTCCCACACTCCACCACCATTATCACCATAGCCACCACCACCAATTAAAGAAACATTCCTAGAATTTGAAAGAAAGCAAAGAGAGAGTATATGAAAGGAGATTTAGGAAGGAATGGATTCAGAAGTGATGTAATTATATACTTGTTATAATATAAACAGCAAAAAATATAATAAAAATGATAAAAATGACTTCAAATAAAAAAAGAAGTGACTCCAGTACTCTCTTGCCTAGTACTTTCCATTTGACAAATCAAGAGGACCACAATTGTTTGGATTCTGGTCAATTCCTTACATTATTTACATATATTTAATAAATTCTGTATACAAAATAAATGATCAAAAATTCACATTTGGGGTGGACTTGATAGGTGCTTGCTTAGCATGCATAGTGCCCTCTGTGTAGTCTCCAGACCACTTAAATGCATCATGGTAGCACAACTGCAGACTCAGCACTCAGAAGAGACACTCCAGCTATCCTCTGCTAAGCAATGAGAACTTTTCTTATTGAAGAGCAAGTAAGCAAATAAACCAAAACCCAAATATACTAAATAAAAATCAGGAAAGTATGTTTATGTTTCTAATATCTAGAGTTATTTGACTCTCTTATTGAAGGGTAATAATTGTATAGTTCTATAGGGCCCTGGAGACAAAAGGCACAAAATTAAGGGTAAAGGAAGGTATCTGTTTCTTTCTGAAAATGTTGCACAACAAAGTGAAATTGAAAATATATCCCACAATCTGAATTTTAAATTATCTCATCTTTAGTTGTATATATCTTTGTCTCTGGGAGTATCTCTAAGCCTGGATTATATGCCAGAATGCAGGAATCTTGCTTAATTTACTATCAGAAAATAATAGGACACTGTAATGTTGATTCTAAAGTAGCATATAGCAAAGGGTTACCAGCATGCATTTAAACATTTTCTCCTAGTATAGTCCCTTGCTGGACTAATTTCCCATGCCTGCCCAATGTGAACACATTTAGTCATTTGTCATTGGATTCCAAATTTAACTGAGTTAACATATTTTATTTAATCTCTCCCAAAGGAAATATATTGAACTCCACAAAAATAGCAGGGCTTTTTTGGGTAAGGAGATTTCACAATAAATCATACACGCACACAAACACACACACACACACACACACACACACACATGCACACACACACGTGCACACACACACATGTACACACACACACAGAGTGTGAGAGAGAGAGAGATAACACTTTAAACCTACATATACGAAGGAAAAACAGCTGCTAAAATAATTTAATATATGATGAAACAGAGCCTTTCTCCCACCCACAAGTACAGATATTTCTGAGAGTTTGTTCTATTTTCTTCAAAGAAAGGTAAGAATATCTCCTTTATTTTAAAACATCACTTCCAATTTTTATTAAAATGTGATGTACACATGTTTTTGTGTTTTCAGTGTCATTGGTACTAGAGGATTCTTATCTGGAGTAGGAACACATGATCAAAGCAAATCTTCAGAAGGCATGTAAGAACCATGCAAACAGATTAATCAGAAGGAGGAGAAGAAAGAAGTGAATACTTTTTAAAGGGGAAATGCAGCCAAATGTATTTATTTGAATAAATAATTTAGCATGAGCTTAAGGGCAAAGATTGGGCAAATTTTGCAATGAGAGTCTCTCTTAGCAGTTGCTAATCTTTTCATTCAAGAAGCTCTCAGTAAGTTCTGACTAATGGGATCACCTAGATCCAGGAAAAGTGAAGCATGGACATGTCCAAATCAGGTAGTACAGGTGGCTTATATAAATGAAAAATGAGTTATAAAGACAGAAGCAGGCAGACAGAACTGATTACTTGTGATAGTCACATTTGTTGTGTTCTTGGAGAGGACTAGGTGAAGTTTCTATTGCCATATAAGTGGCTCATATCCACGCTTAACACCAATTTCAGGGGACCCAATGCCCTCTTATTGCCTCCACCTTGAGTACTGCACACACATAGGACATGCACGTATAGACAGGGAAACACTCATACACTTAAAATAACATTTAAAAAAGTCTTTAAGGAAACTAACTTTAAGGAAGTAGGTGCATTATAATGCAAAGCCTTCTCCAGAACAAGACTGAGGAGGAAAACATCTAGAACGTGCCAACAACTTTGGATCTTTTGCATATACCATAGTTTTTATTATATTTAGAGACTCTTAGCTCTAGGTGATATTTATTTTGTTTATTGTTGTAAGACAGTGTAGAAAAATGAGTACTCATTATGCTTCTCTTGATTGGTTATCAACTTTTAGTATCTTCTCTGAACTTCAGATATCAAATTTTCATAAACATTCAAGCAAAATTCCTAGCTGAGTAAAAAATAGTTGAGATCACTATTAATATTTTAACTAAAAGGTTTCTATATTTGAATTTTACGATGTGACCTCTTTTCCATAGTCATGTATTATTTAAGTTGTATAATGCCAGAATATTATCATACACATTTTGACAGATACTTTTTACTCCAACAATATTAATAAGGCATTCAGTAATTGCAAGATACTTTACTATTCACAAGTGAGGTCATAAGATGGAACTTCATCAACCATTCGATACAAGAATAATAAATATGAAAACTGTCTTTATATAATGAACTTATGACTCTGAGCGAAGGCAGAACTGCATTGGTTTTGCAATGGAAAGGATGTTTTCAGTACCAAATGCCCAATAGTACCAAATGCTCACTCTGAACTTGTAGCTCTGTGCATGCTTGGTAACTGCCTTATGGCCCTAATTTTCATATCTGCAACCTTAAAATTCTGATGATGTTCAAAGTCAGCCATACAGTTGGAGATGAGGCCCATTGTGCACTTCTCATATGGCAATTGTTAAAAAATAGTTCTCTGTGATTAGCTCACACATTTTCATGGGCCAACTTCTCTAAGACTTTTATAACCAATATTTAAATAAAGAGGCAATCAGGGGTTGGAAACTGATCATGTCTTCTTCCCTTGAAACATCCCAGGATTGGAAAGATAATGACTTCTTTCTTCTACCATGGGGTTATTTTTATGGTGCGTAGTAGAAAGTTTAGAGATACCTGTCTTTGCTTGTTCTTTTCTGGAACCATCAGCTTACATATTAAAGAAAAGGAAAGTTTCCTCTCAGTGAGAAGACAGGTAATTCCACCAGCAGCCATCCTTATACATACTCAGTTTCCTTATTTCAGAAGTGCATTTCTTATGTTTGGCTGACATGTGGAAATTAGAGCACTGGGTGCAAGGCTGGTGATATTGCTACTACTTTAGATGTAAGTGGTATAATGCCCTTTTCTCTGACTGTACTATGTATACAAACAGAGTTATTTTGATTGATTACAGATAGAAATATGATAGGTTGATTTTTAAATAGTTAAATGATAGGTAGATAGATGGATAAATAGATATATGTGTAGATAATAGATACATGCTTATATATACATACATAGATAATAGATACATGGATAGATATAGGTTGATTCATAGATAATAAATACATATATAAATAGATAATGGTTATATAGAGATAGATAGATAGATAGATAGATAGATAGATAGATAGATAGATAGACAGACTATGGAAGGTTCTAGGTTTGTAACTGCAATAAAATTTCTGACTCTTCCCCACTTGTTTTGTTTTGTTTTGTTTTGTTTTGTTTTTTGAGACAGAGTCTCTCTGTATAGCCCTGGCTATCCTGGAACTCACTTTGTAGACCAGGCTGGCCTCGAATGCAGAAATCTGCCTGCCTCTGCCTCCCGAGTGCTGGGATTAAAGGCATGTGCCATCACACCCAGCTCTTCCCCACTTTTGATTAAACAGTAGCTACTGAAGTTTCATACATGTTTGTAAGTATTATTAGTGGTTAAATAACATTGTTATTAAATATTTGAGACACAAGGCAGCCTTTGAGATAAATGTTTAAGGATGTATAAAATGGGGCTTCTGTAGATGTTGAATTAATTATTTCAGATATCAAGAACACTGTAGACACAACCAGGCAAGAGAATCACACAGGCCAGCACATACAAGAACCTCATGCTAATCCTATTTAAGCACATGGTGCAGACAATAGCAGAATTAGAAAAAAAAAAGTGAATCCAGAATATCCAGTAACACTATCTGACAAACAGTAAACAAGAAAGAATGAATCAATGAGAGGGAGAGAGGAGAGAAAGAGAAAGATAGGGGAGGGACGGAGGGAAAGACAGAGAGAGAGAGAGAGAGAGAGAGAGAGAGAGAGAACACCACCAAACTAGACCCTTGGAGAATGCATGCAGGGAAAAGGTGATAATGAACACTGCACCAAGAGATGACAGGTACATAGTTCTCTACTATATTGTGAGAAACTTTAGAATAAGTGTTGTGATTTGTCATGGCATAAAATAAACAATCCCTACACCAAAAACTCATGAATCATTTGTAAAGTAGCATGAAAAGACTGTAACAGTCAGAAGAACAGGAAGCTTACTGTCATTTTGTGTGTCCCAGAAATATGAGTGGCTACATCCATGAAGTCTCATAGCATAGCTACCCAAATAGAATGTTAAGAATGGCAGCATCAACGGGCAAGCTGCATGGAAAGGGAGGATCTTAAGGGGGAATCAACCCTGCTCAAAAGACTATTGGCTACTGGGAATGCCTGAGAATGAGAAAAATGGTTTTCACAGGGAAAAGGCCCCAATTAGTTATCTAATACCAAGTGGTCAGCCTTGAAATCATCTAGAAACAGGTAGTAGTATACAGACTGAGTAAATTATATTTTTGTATTTAGAGAGCCATGTAAAGAATTGACACTGAGTTTGATAGAGGGCAAGGGGTATACATGGGAAGTGCTGAAGAGAGGAAAGGGGAAGGGGATTAATATAATTATAATTTCAAATATAGTATGCAAATTTGAACAGGTTTGTTCAAATTGGATTCCTGGTGTGACCCCAAAGCATCACATGTTAAGTAAGAGGCAGGCTGTCACAACATCAACTACAGGAGAACTGGAACAGTCTCAGAAAGGAGTAAACAATTTCTAATTAAAACCAGGTACAGATGAAAATGAGAGATGGTCAACTTTAAGTAGAACAGTCGTGACACAGAGAGAGGACAGATAAAATCAAATGAATGAGTTACAGGACAGAACACCAGATTCCACTCCCCCAGAGTTATCGTGGAAGGACCACTAGCTCCTCTGTGAAGGCAATTGCTTTCACTTTAATAATTTGCTTGCTGCATTTTTATGTCTCCTTGAATTTTTTATCAGGATCAAAAACTGAGAGACTACTGTAAATTCTTGTCTCAGAGCATTCCCATTCAGACACTGTAGCAATCTAGCAAGATGACTACCTCTCTTTACCTGCTGGAGTCCTACTACACCATCAGACAAAATAGAAGGAGAAAGCCTAATGGGCATTACTATCTTTCTTGAACATATTTAAAAGTAAAAAAATTTAAACAACCATTATAATTGAAACTTAAGAATGAAAAAAGTTAAGAGGATGCTAAGACTTTGAGAAGACCCTGAAGCTGAGCTGGGACTTGAGGAAACATGAGATTTGGTTGATATAGTGAGTACAGCCAGGACAATATGGAAATTGGGTGGTTAATCTTGATTTTTCAGCACGATAACATTTATCTCAACATTGACACTGTGTGTACGTCTGTGAGGGAGTTTCTTGGTTGGATTAATTGAGGTAGGAAGCTTCATCCTAACTATGAACAACACCATTCTATGATGTATGGACCAGACCTGAGAATAAAGGAACCTGGAGACCAGCATTCACATTTAGCTGCTTTCCAACTTCATGATCAGCTTGTTCTAAGGCCTTTGTGACTTCCTGGTCATGGTAGTCTAAACCTTCACAATTTTAGCATAAATGGACTTAGAAGCAGATTCGTGGATAAAAGTACCAGCGCCAAGCCTGAAGAGCTGAGTTAGATCACTGGGATGGATGGATTGAAGAAAGAACCAACACCTAGAAGTTGTCCTGTGGCCTTTTCCAGCTTCCAGGACAGCCACCCAAACCTGAATGCATACACAAGAGGGAATCCATCCCATATACAGTCACCAAACCCAGACACTATTGTGGATGCCACCAAGTACTTGCTGTCAGAAGCCAGATATAGCTGTCTCCTGAAAAGCTCTACCAGTGCCTGACAAATTCAGAGATGGATACTCTCAACCAATCATTGGACTGAGAACTTGGTCCCTAATGGAGGAGTTAGAGAAAGGACCCAAGAAGCTGAAGGGGTTTGAAGCCCCATAGGAGGAACAACAATATGAACTAACTGTGGGCCTGAGTACCAGAGTCTTTCCTTGGAAATCTCTGGCCAGGCCTGGTGCGAGGGTTCTGGTGAAGGAAGCAAATACGGGCATGGACAGGAAGTCGCCTCTACACTTCCATTGCACCAGTCAGCTCCACCTCAGTCTCAGCTGTGCTGTAATTTTGTGCTGCTCTGCACTGAGTCAGGTGGGCTGGGCCAGCGAGAAGTGGACTAGTCAGTGAGGAGTCTGGCAGAGCTTCAGGCATTGCTTTGGGAGAGCAGGTCTCTTCCCAAGTGTTACAGCTTTTAGGACAAAAGTAGTCCTCACACACCTTTTATTCCCTGCATAGGACTTATATACTGTTTGGGGGATGATTTGGGGTTTGACAGCAGGTACTTCTCATTGGTTTGGTCTTAGAGCTTTGGGAAAACCATATTTGCATGTGGGAAGATTTGGTGCAGCTATATGTTACTGATGCTGCATACCTCTCTGCAGGGGGCTGTGGGAGGCTATAGCTACATGACAGGAGCCAGGTGCCCAGGAGGCATGGCAGAACTCCTGCCATCCCATGCAGGTGCAAATCACCACCCACGGGGGCTCTGGGGTTCCAGACTTTTGCCTGACCAGAGACCAGGCTGCCTGTGCACAGCCCACCACCCCACAACTAAACAGTGCCCCCAGAATTCCCAGGGACTAAACCACCAACCAAAGAAAACACATGGTGGGACCCATGGCTCTAGCTGTATTTGTAGCAGAGGATGACCTTGTGGGACATCGATGAGAGGAGAGACCCTTGGTCCTGTGAAGGCTCTATGCACCAGTGTAGGGGAATGCCAGGACCAGGAAACAGGAGTGGGTGGGTTGATGAGCAGGGGAGCGGGGAATGGATAAGTGGTTTTCAGAGGAGAAACCAGGAAAGGAGATATTTGAAATGTAAATAAAGAAAATATCTAATAAAAAAAAGATTTTAAAAATGTTATAACATTTGAACCAAAATAAATCCTTCCTAAGATTCTTTGCTCAGGCATTTGATACAGACTAGAAAAGTTACTAATCCAGGAAATTCGGGCAGGTATGTAATGTGTACCTGCTGATGCACAGGATGTGAAAGGAAATAGGAAGGGATGGCAGCCTGATGGAGGTTACCTCTGACCCCAGAATTGCTTCTTTCCTGCTGGTTAGCAGAGCAGCCCATTCACTCTGGTCCTTCCTTCATCACTTGTTTAGAACTGATACAGTGTAAGCCACACCAGGAAGTTAAACAAATGGGAGGAAAACTTAAAGTTCTGCAGTGGGAATTTTTTGCTGACAGCCTGCCTCAGGATAGCTCTTGGCATGGGAGGAAGTGTGCATTATCTCTCAGGAGTAGCTGGAAACCTTAGGCGAGGAGTACAGGTCACCCCAGGCCATTTTTAGTCTCAAGCAGACAACTTTCCCAGTTCCCAAATACTCAATTTCCCACTGCTGATAACACTAAACAATGGAGGTGTTTTGACTGCTAAGACAGCAATATGCCAATGGCATTGTGAACCTGCAATAAAATGTTTATGGGGCACATAATGAAATCTACCTATGCTTAGGCAAAACAGAACTGTGTACCTAAGACACCAAAATCCTTCAAATAAGTTTATACCTTGGTCAAAACTTGTAAAATATAATATTTGGCAAGCCAAAAAATCTGATAAATGGTTTTTGTTATTTTGTTTCAGTTTTGGGTTTTACAAATATATATATATATATATATATATATATATATATATATATATATATATATATATATACCTATCCTTAAACGTATAAGAACACAAGAAAGTAGGTATGAATTGGGTATACCTTGGCCTTAACATGTATTTTTAATGCACACATGTCCTGAGCAGACAGCTGAAGCATCTTCAAATAATTCATTGAGCTAAACTATACCTTTGAAAAGAACCCATTTTTGTTGATTTATTTTGATGATTTTTCCATTGCATAGTATTCCCAAGAAGAAAATATTACATAGTAAGCTCTGAGGACAACTGAAAGCTCAGAAGAGTTCTGGGTCTGGCTAAACATAGAGACAGGTAAAATAGCTCAGGCTTCAATCATCCATTGTATCTAATATTCAAGGCTTTGGGAAGCATAACATTTTCACCATCCCACTAGAGGCTCCTGCACCCCACAGATGGTAAAACAAGCAACAGATCTGCTGTTATGATCTGTGCTCACACCTGGATTCAAGTTGTTCTTTCTTAAGGTCTTTGTTCCATGCCTCAATGTCTCAACATGTTAAAAAATAATAATATACCCTAAAAAAATTCAGATTCTAAAAAAACCCACTTCTTACATTGAAACCTTGTTCTGTTTCAACCACACCATTTAATGTCAGCCACATTTTTACCAGTTTCAGAAGTACCTGAGTTCTTAACTCTTGACTTCTGGTTTTGGTCGCTTATCCTCAACCATGTAATTATCCTATCAGAACAAATCTGGCTCTCTAATAACTGGCTAGTAGACTTTTCTTACCCAAAGGCATCTGTTGTCAATGATAGAAGAGTATACATTTGTCCGGTACAATCACATAAATCTGTATAAATAAATTGATGTGTAAAGAGAAGCACAAATGTATAAAACCTAATAACTCACAAAAAGGATACTTACTGTTGCCATTGTATGATATGTCCTACATCATGCTGCATTACTGGCATGCTGTCCCATTTTCCTTCCTTTTTTTTTTTCTCTCCCTCTTTAGTTAAGTTTTACTGACTTTTATAATATTACTTTCTTTTTTCTAGATATCAATACTTTTTTACATATAACAGAATTTTTAATATGTAAGTTACTTTTTAATTTTATTTATAAAAGTTTTTCCCACTAGGGGGGATCCATCCCATAATCAGTCATTAAACTCAGACACTATGGCATAGGACAGCTAGTGCCTACTTAAGGGACCCTGATATAGTTGTCTCGTACAGAAGTGGATGCTCATAATCATCTATAAGATGGAACACAGGGCCCACAATGGAGAAGCTAGAGATAGAACCCCAGGAGCTGAAGGAGTCTGCAACCCTAGAAGAGGATCAACAATATGAACTAACAAGAACCCCCTGAACTCGTGTCTCTAGCTCCATATGTAGCAGAAGATGGCCTAGTCGGCCATCATTGGGAAGAGAGGCCCCTTGGTACTGCAATCTTTATATGCCCCAATACAGGGGAACGCCAGGGCCAAGAGGTGGGAGTGGGTGGGCAGGGGAGCAGGGAGGGGGGAGGGGGAGGGAACTTTCGGAATAGCATTTGAAATGTAAATTAAGAAAAAATATAATTTACAAATTGGGAAAAAAGAAATATTTTTATTTTCAATATTCTGTTTTCATTGACATTATATCATATTTTGGGAAATCTAGATTTCAGAGTTTTCACTAGTATTTTATTCTGTAACATTTATAGTTTTGTTATCTCACAATTATAATGCTATGGAGATTCTAATTTTAAGTTATACCAAATCCTCGTGATGCCACAAAATATTCTATTTTACTCATTGATTCAGTATTCTAAAAAAGCAAACAAAATAGATGCTATACTCAGTACTAATGATTTTTCGTTATTTGATGTTATGACAACATATCATACTTTAACATACCTTGTTTAAAATTACTTTTTTGTCAGTCCTCCCAACCTCTCAATATAGTTTCTGATTTTTCCAAAACAATCATTTCTGGTTTTGATGATTTCTTTCAGCAAATGAATTTGAGTATTTGTTGTCAAGACAATCTAAATAGCTCTACATGTAAATTGGCAAAGGTAGTTTTTGTTAAAATACTAATTTAAAAATAATTAATATAAGAACTACTTTGTGTAAACTAATCTTCCTCATTGTCCTGTAAACACTGTACTCTCAATTCCAGTGGTGCTTCTATGACCCTAGACTTCCA
This sequence comes from Mus minutoides, assembly GCA_902729485.2. Classification (NCBI taxonomy): domain Eukaryota; kingdom Metazoa; phylum Chordata; class Mammalia; order Rodentia; family Muridae; genus Mus; species Mus minutoides. Next base: position 28,392 of record LR750488.1, on the reverse strand, counting down.
TAAAACATTGGTGGCATAAAGTTGAATCACTTATATATCTAATATCTCATGGTTTCATTACATTGATCAGAACTCTTTCATATAAGCCCATTAGATCTAATGGGATGATATGCTCGTGCATTAACAGTATAATTCTTGCTAACAGTATTTCCAGATGGAAATCTAAGGTTTATGGTTTGTACTCTTACCCTTTTTCTACTACTTTCTCTACACTCCATCTGAGCAGTGCACTGTTTACAGAGAAGACATTGATGGATACACAGAGGCCACAAAGGTACCATCTTCAAAAGCCAGATAATATTTGATCTGAAAGGACCTTTAGAAATTATTTAGTAGCATTTCTTTGATTTATAGTTGAAAATATTGAGATGATGGGAAGCAAAGCCATTTTCTATGGTAGTAATTTCTTGGTGACTGTTTATTATTATATCTGAGTTTAAGCATGTATCTTGGCATTAGTCTGCTGACAATTCCCTGCTTAAACCTGCCAGCTTAAGACAGATAAGATAAAAAGAATAAAATAAAATAAATCTGCAGATATACATGTCAGGATCTCAGAATTAGAGTTATAGATCTTTCTAGACCTCGGAGTACAAGTGCTACTCCCAAGCTAGCATTATACATTGGAACATGTTCGCCAGAGCTCCACTGATAAAAACATATATTTGCTTCATACTGTCTTAGGAGCCAGAGTTTGACTAGAGTTAGTATGTAACCATCAACAATGGCTTAGTTGCTGTGTGCTTAATTTTAATTTGAAGAGATACAAAGTATAGCTTGTTTTCTGCATAGCTATCAAGAGGGAAAGCTAAAAGCAAAGAAAGCAAATATTCCAATTACACTCTGTCACTTCCCTAGCCATAAATGATGCTTTTTTGGTTAGGTCATTGGCCAAACTTTAAACCCAAGTTGTATTAGCACATTTTATTCCTGGATCTTAGGTGTCTAAGCAAGTATTTCACTTGAGTTAATGAGGTATGTGGAAGTCATATCCCAATCTAAATATCCCTTTTCTATAGGTCATTTCTGAAAAGGTCAAGCTTTGTTTAATAACTACTTTTGAAATTAATTCCTGTTGTATCTCTTTTGACTATATTTGTAGACTACAAAACCAAGTACAGTTTTAAATCCTTGGAAGTACAGAGCTAAATAGATAATTCTCAACAGAGGAGCTTCAAATGGCCTAGAAGCAATTAAAGTAATGTTAAGCATTCTTAGTTACCAGGGAAGTGGAAATCAAAATGACACTGAGATTCCATCTTACACCAGTCAGAATAGTAAAGATCAAAAACTCAACAGACAGCATGTACTTGTGAGAATGTGGAGAATGGGGAATACCCTCCATTGCTGCTGAGAGTGCAAGTGTACAACCACTTTGGAAATCATGTAGCCATCTCTCAGAAAATTGGAAATTATTCTACCTGAAAACCTAGCTATACTCTTCTTGGGTATATACCCAAAGATGTTCAATAATACCACAAAGACACTTGCTCCACTATATTCATAGCAGCCTTATTTGTAACAGCCATAAATTGGAAGCAACCCAGATGTTCCTCAACTTAAGAATAGATACAGGGGAACGCCAGGGCCAAGATGTGAGAGTGGGTGTGTAGAGGAGCAGGGCGGGGATGGGGGAGGGTATAGGGGACTTTTGGGATAACATTTGAAATGTAAATGAAGAAAATATCTAATAAAATTGGAAAAAAAAGAATAGATACAGAAAATGTGGTTCCTCTACACAATGGAATACTATTTGGCTATTAAAAACAAGGGCAGTATGAGTTTTTCAGGCAAATGGTTGGAACTAGAAAATATCATCCTGAGTGAGAAAACTCAGACACAAAAGCACATGCATTGTATGTTTTCACCGATGAGTGGAAATTAGCCCAAAAGTACAGAAAACCCATGAAATTGCCCAGAGACCCAAAGAAGTTAAAAAGGAATAAAGACCCAAGTGAGGATGCTTAAATGCCACTTAGAAAGGGGAGAATGTCAAAATTGTCATTGGAAGTAGGGAAAAGGAGTGACCAGGTTGGGAGAGAATAGGGTAAAGGGATAGAGGGTAGGATCAGGCATGGATAGAGACTGGAGAGTGGCCAAGAGGGACAGGAGAATGAGTGACAATATGCAGCTGCTAGTCGTGGCAGTGGGAAGAATCTCTAGGATGTTCCAGAGACCTGAGATGAGACAGGCTACCAGGAGTCAGTGTGGATGAAATTAGCTGAAATACCCAACAGTGTGGATATAGAACCTGAAGAGATCACCTCTAGCAGCCAGACAGGATCCCCAGTGGAAGGATGAAGACCCCAAAGCACCCATAAAACTTATGATTCAAAATTGATCCTATCTAAAAGAAATGCAGGGTCAAAGACGGAGCATAGACTGAAGGAATGGTCAACCAGTGACCAGAACTCGCTGAGACCCATCCGATGGGCAGGCACTAATCTGCGACACTCTTAGTGATATGTTGTACTCATAGATAGGAGCCTAACATGGTTGTCAACTGAGAGGCTCTACCTTGGAGCTGACTGAGACAGATGCCTATACCCATAGGCAAACTTTTGACAGAGATCAGGATCCCCTATAGAAGAGTTAAAGGAAACATTACAGGCCCTGAAATTGATAACAACGCCACATGTAGCGGAGTGTTAACTAACCTGGACCCATGAGAGCGCCCAATGACCGAGTCACTAAACAAAAAGCATACTCAGGCTGGTCCAAGGTCCCTAGCACATATGTAGCAGAGGGCTGCCTTGTCTGTATGGCCTCAGTTGGGAAGAATGCACGTAATCTTATAGAGTTTATGCATCAGGGCGGGGGATAACTGGTTGGGGGTTGCACCTTTGCAGAGGTAAAAAGGAGAGGTTATGAGGGCAAAAACCCTATGAGGGGGAATCAGGAAGATAGGCAACATTTGGAATATAAATTAATTAGTTAATTTAAAAAGCATAATTGTTTACACTTTCAGCTTTTCATTTTTATTGGGGAACTTTGGTATTTTCTTTTAATAAAAGTGTTTTGCATTGATAGAAAAAAAAAGCTTGGAACAACTTATACAAGTTCTGATGAAGCCATTTTCACATGGTAAAGTTTGCAATATTCAGCAAATGGGTGGATGGTCCCTTTACTATCACAGAGAGTCATTATTTGATCACTGAATATTCAGATGTACTTTTAAAAATGTGCCAGCATGAAGTCAATACGTTCTTTCCTGGCCCATCTGATTCTTGACAACCTCCTAATCTTTGCTCAGTTACCTTGACCTCTTTGCCAGTAGCTGTAAGCATGGATAGACACAATCTGTATATTTATAAATTTTATGAAAGATCACAATAATTAAAACCATACTAGTTTATATAAATATGCAATCTATGATCCCTGAACATGATACCAGAGAAGGGTTTTGTGTTTCCATGCTCATCTCATGAAATATATTCTTTAATGTTTTCTAGGCTCCAATCAGATCTTTAACATTTCTGCTGTCTCCTACTCAGAGTGGACAGCCTTGTCTGCCTCTTACTTAGAGAACACTCATGTGTTAACTTCTCTGCTTCCCAACTCTTGATTCTCCTACATATTGCATAGTAGGAGAGCAAATGGTGCTCCTGGACAAAACTATTCTCTGACTATATTCAGTCTGAGACTGGCCCTCAGCCTCTACATATTGCTTTTCTTCCTTTTGTGCATGTTTTTCACCCTCACACCCTGACAGTGATGACTTTTCTTTTTTAATCAATATCACATTTCTGTTGGTCTAGAAGAGAATGTGACACGAAACAGGTGCGTAATAACCTTTAAGGTTAGAAGACCTGAATTACCCATAAATCTTCATAGATAAATTCAGTGCCTAAATATATGGTGTCAAACAGGGTAGACATCCATAGTGCCTTTAAACTTGGCTGAGATACTAATAATACAATTTTATTTTGGTTTATATTATTTTGTGTACACCCAAGTTTGTACGTATGTTGTCTACACAATTCCATTCTCTCTGTTCTTTTAACTTTTGATAATTTTTTGGAGGCAGTTGTTCAGTTTTGATTATCCTTGGTTGGCTTGCCTCACAATTGTGGCTTAATTAGTATTAGGTTCACTATCTAATGGAGTCCATGAATTTACAGGGTTGAGTCAAGTTTCCATGAAGCCTGTTTGCACTCAGTCAAGAAATGACTCAGTCTCTATATCTCACTAAACCCAATTTTTAAATATCTTTTAGAAAACACAGAAATGATTAACTAAAAATCAAAAATAGTAACATGCTCTCTAAGTCAGGGTTTCTATTCCTCCACAAACATCATGACCAAGAAGGAAGTTGGGGAGGAAAGGGTTTATTCAGCTTACACTTCCATACAGCTGTTCACCAAAGGAAGTCAGGACTAGAACTCAAGCAGGTCAGAAAGCAGGAGCTGATGCAGAAGCCATGGAGAGATGTTCTTTACTAGCTTGCTTCCCCTGGCTTGCTCAGCCTGCTCTCTTATAGAACTCAAGACTACCAGCCCAGGGATGGTCCCACCCACAAGGGGCCTTTCCCCCTTGATCACTAATTGAGAAAATAGCTCACAGCTAGATCTCATGGAGGCATTTCCCCAACTGAAGCTCCTTTCTCTGTGATAACCCAGCTGTGTCAAGTTGACACAAAAACTAGCCAGTACACATGGTATCTAAGAAAACCTTGAGGACACTGAAGGCTACTCTGTGCTACGAGGAGAGGAGGGCAGTTGGGTGCCATTCTGATAAAAGAAATCAGAAAAGTGCACTCAATCCTGTTTTTCTCTTCCCATGCGTCATTGCTTTGGGGATACTGTGACAGCCCACATGACCATATCCTTAGCAATATATTCAGGTGTCCCACTTCTCTGTAAGAATATGTTCTAAGGTCATCAGTACAAGTGTCAAAATCTTTGGTAGATCTCAAACTTATATACATTATGCTTTTCCTTGTGTCCTTCAGCAGCTACACAGGACTGGAGTTCATCTGTCCTTTTGTATTTTGCACACCAGATCATCCATTGCATCAATCCTTAGCAACTGCTTCACTACTCTTGTACTGTGGGATAATTATTAGGTAAAATAAGAGTGATTTCAGCAAAGAAGAGTAATGTATCAACAGACGGTCTAACGTCTGAGACAGATTTCTAACATACTAACATGAAGGTGATGTGTCTAGAATGGATCTCTTAGTCAAAATGTAAAGCTAGATGAAATGTTTTTGTTACATTGTCCAATTTAACACACACACACACACACACACACACACACACACACACACACACACTTAAATAATATTGATCAATTGGTAAAGTTTTTGCTTAGAATGTATAAAAACCAGAATTTTATCCCCATAAAATTGCTGTAGTGGTATACACTAAAAACTCTGCACAAGGAATGTAGACTTAGACCAATTTGAAGTTCAAGACCACCCTTAGCAACATAGTAGGCTTGAAATTTGAAGCCACTGTAGGATATATGATACTTTGTCTCGACAAATAAAATCCAATAAGTTATAAAATGGTTATTTCTTGATTTTCTCTTCTGATATTTCAGAGTATGCTTATTAAGGTCATTGAAACCATGGCAAGTGTGGGAGGTATATATGGCTACTATCCAGCCCTGCTAGACTAAGGAGTGCAGAAGACAGGTGAAAGGTGACTAATATCTGATACTGCAGTGGTAGGTCATTACAGTCCACTTCATTCTTTCCATTCTGGTATTTTAGGTGAAACCAAGGAATAGTTTCTTGTGGAAACAAAACGAAATGGAAACTATTGTACTTTTCCCACCACAATACTCATTCTTTCTCCTTTTCTTGAACAATGGTCATAATCCTGGGAATGAACTTAGGTCTTTCACAGTTTTGATAGCTAAATCCAGTAGGGAAAATACCCAGCCTACACTTATGTTTAAGAAATTCTCCATATTTTATAAGTCAGCCATGAACTAAACATAGGTTTATGTCCCCAACTTTTACTGGTATATATCAATTTCCTCTCCAGTTTTCTAAGAAGGTTTGTACAGAAAAAATTTTTTCACTCATTTATGGTAGATAAGGTAGACTCTAGATGTAAAAAACAATTGTGGTTTGAATATGAAATTTCCCAGAAGCTCAAGTGTTGAACACTTGGTACCTGTCCAGTGCTGCTGATTTGGAAGGCTTTTCAAACTTTCCTCATTAGAAGAGGAGGGTCACTGCAGATTAGGCCGTGTTTTGTATCCCTACTCATGCTTGCTTTCTGTTTGGCTAAGCTATGAGGAGATAAGGAGTTTCAGTTATTCAGTTCTAGAAACATGAGGTTGCCTGTATCTATGCCTTCCCCTCTATAATGGACTGTTTGTATTCAGTCTAAAAGCCAAGTGTTTGTATATATTCAGCCCAGGAAGTGGCACTATTACAAGTTATGGCCCTGCTGGAGTAGCTATGGCCTTGTTGGAGTAAGTGTGACACTGTGGGTGAGGGAAATAAGACCCTCATCCTAGCTACCTAGAAGCCAGTATTCAGCTAGCAACCTTTAGATGAAGATGTAGAACTCTTAGCACCAGGCCTGTATTGAAAAAAAAATTGTAACTTCTCAAGTAAAATATGCTAAAACATCTATACATTCATATGTTGGAAACTGGTATTTATTTTTACTCAAGGGTTATGAAAGCTATCTCACTTATCATGGAGCACAGGGGCATATGTTGAGAGTGTTCATTACAACTGAACACAGCTGTTTGTTTATGTAAGTGTTTTATGTGGTGGTGCCAAAAATAAGTTTGTACTCAGCACGAATGTGCAGTATTATCATGCGATCCCCTTTGAACTAATTTGAGAGCTATTGTGATTTAACTGTGACATGGAGCCCTTAAATCCAGTGGTGTGAGTGAATTTTGTATGCATATAACTATGCATATGGGCATGATTTTGAAACAAAGCTATTGGTTTTTAACAAGTGGCTGAACTGCAGGGCAGCAGCATAAAAGCAGACAAATCCAGGCACAGTATCAAAATGGTGAGCTTCCACTTACATGGGATTGGATATGCAGTTTCTTTCGTCATTTCTTCCTATCATATTCCTCACTTTTCTCTCATTTTTCTTTTCCTTTCGTGATCATCTACTCTTTTCTGTTTATATAACATGGGGCATGGATGCTTGTAATTATTCCAGCATAAAAGATGCAGAAGAAGGCCCAAGAGAAAACAAGAATAGGAAAAGGATGGGTGTGAATGTACTGCACACTGACATGCACATCAATTGCCTTCTTCCACCTACACCTCTGTTAAGTGTAGCTTACTGCCATTCAGAATGCTGACCTGGGGAGTGGAACCTTTTGTTCATGCCATAACAAAGCTGGTGCTGCCGAGCTGTGGGCACAAGCCCTCAACTACAAGGTGCTGCTCTTCTCTGTCAGCACTGATGAAATTCAGCCGCTTTAGTGACAGGTACAGCAACTGGTTTGGGAGTTAAAACATTAATACCTTCAAGTTTCATTTTCTCATTCCTCCCTCAGTGCCTTCCCCTGGATGGAGAGGACAAGGAGGATCACCCTGACCGGTATATACATGCCCAGAAGTGAAGGTCAAAACCCAGTGAAAGTTTAGATTTGATTTAAAAAGGAGGGAATGGAAGGGAGTAGGTCATAACACTTGGGTGCCCTCTGAACTCTGACAAGAGCAGTGAACCTTTCAGCCCTGATTTTCCAGACCAGAACTGACAACTTTCAGAGGCAGAAATGAGATTGCAAGTGCAGTCTCACACAGGTAGAGTGCCTAATGAATAGAGCCTGAGCAATACCCCATCTATCTGCAACTGCTTTTACATCAAGAAGAAACGCTGTCCAGTAGCCTATTTACTGAAAATAGAAAGCAATAATATTTATGTAATGGGACTATATTTTTCCCTTGTGTAAGAAATTATTAAATATAAATTGTGTTCCTAACTAAATATCTTTCTAGAAAGACAATAATACACACGTTGTGCTTTTTACACAGAACTAACTAACAAGCAGTTTTAGAAGGGACTCTTTCTTTTTTATTTGAAAACTCAACTGCTGGTGTATGTGTTTTCTTTACATTAATTGGGAAGTCTCCTCCAAATTTACCACCAATCAGGACAGAAACCCTTGACTACAAATTCCCTGCTGCAATCTGAGAACCCAGGCTTAACAGATTTCTGCTGTACAGATAAAATGCTAGCGGGAAGATTTTTAAGACTTCTGATGCTTTGGAAGAGTGATTGATTCTTTTCACTGTGCAGCTGAGCTCTGCACACTTCTTATGTTAGAACCAGTACATGAGCTCTGGCTCTTTCCTTTACCTGCCCTTAATCCACCCACTACATCTGAACTTCCATGAACTTAGAAGCTGCTTCCTCTCCCTGGTTAGTGATAACTCAGGTCATACATAGGTCAGGCCAGCTGGGACTTTCTTCTTTGAAAGTCATTTCTGTGCTCAGTTGTTGCCCGTGTTGTGCTGTCAGCTCTTCCCAGTGGGGTGCCCATTATAAATTCATAAACTTCAGCTCATCTTCACCCTTCGCCGCACACCATCTAAGATGGAACATGCAGATGTTCAGAAGCCATCTCAGAGCGAATGTATCTCTCCAGTCACATCACAAGAACCAGCTCTTTAATAAAAGTGCTCCAGGGCTTCAAGATATTTATATCTCTCTGTCTAGCCCAAGTCAGTATTAAGTGATAAATAATTAAAATACTGCAGCCTGTTTTTTTTTTTCCTATGGAAGGGTGTGGGTGAAATTATACAAGAAGCAGAGTAGGTAAGGTAATTAAATTATTACCTTAATCAAATCAAATTGATAGTTTTAATAATGACTCTAGAAAAACAGGCAGAAGACATACCTGTTCTGTGTTAACCCAAATGACATAATCCTAAAGTATGTCTAAAAGATGGTCTTGCTAATAAAAGCTATCAGTTAGCAGGCTAGTACAGAAGTACATGAATTGATTACTATTAATGTACATTCACTGACCCCTCCATAAATTTTTTAAAGCCTGGTGTTTGTTTCTCCAATATCTAAGAATTGCACAGAGCATGTTTTGAAAAATATGGGGAAAATAAGAAGAATAGCTTCATTTTGAAGAAGAAATCTAACAGCAAAATAACTTATAACTGTAGAAGTGTTTTGGGTTGGTAGAATCAGTCAGCAGGTCACAGTCAAATGTGAATTACAAGATAGAGGATTCTTTCAGGCACTGGAGGGTTTAAAATAATATCAGCTGTTGTTCTACTGTACAGAATAGTTATTAGAGAAGTTCAGGAAAGCAAGAAAATAGTTAAGACTATGATGATCAGGGAAAGAGTAGGAAGACAACAGGAGTAGAGTTGGTCAAGATATATATTCAACTGGGGTGTGTAAGTAGCAGAGATGATGAGGGAAGAGACAAATAGCAGAAACAAAGGGCTGGGCAAGCCATGCCATTGATGTCTGCTTTATAGTAAGCAGAACACCCCATTCAGTGAAAGGAATGCATTAGGGAGAGAATGGCGAAATGGAACAGTAATAAAAGGCAATACTGATTGGATAAAGGGTACTTAAGTGTAAGAAAGCATCAAAATTATGTGTTGCACATTAGGGAGTTAGCTGACATCGATGAAGGAACATCATTCTCTCTGATATAGAAAAAATGGTGGTAAGTTTCTACAAGGAAACACTTAAGAGGTAAAGAAGTTATATTTTGAGCTTACGATAGTATCTCTTAAAAAGTCAATTCCAAGTGTCTCTGCTCTTTTCTTCATGAGACTTATAGCATTATTTTATGTTTATTCCTTCTTTCTTTTCTTTATATTCTGTTTTTTAATCCTTTGATTTATTTCTTTATCTTTTTGTGTCCTTTCTTGAAAAGTTGTATGTAAATAAACCATGTGGATTTATTTTGATTTGTCACATATCTTATAGATTTTGTGATGTCTGTTCACTGCTCAACATTTTTCTCATGATTTTTCCATTAAAATAATTTCTAGTGGCTCTCTGTCTAGCCCAAGTTAGACTGAAATCTGTTTTTTCAACTTTTATTAGATATTTTCTTCATTTACATTTCAAGTGTTATCCAGAAAGTTCCCTATACACTCCACCCTCCCGGCCCTGCTCCCCTACCCATCCGCTCCCACTTCTTGGCCCTGGCGTTCCCCTGTATTGGGGCATATAAAGTCTGCATGACCAAGGGGCCTCTCTTCCCACTGATGGGCAACTAGGCCATCCTCTTCTATATATGCAGCTAGATACATGAGCTCAGGGGGTACTTGTTAATTCATGGTTATTCTTCCACCTAGAGGGTTGAAAACCCCTTCAGCTCCTTGGGTACTTTCTCTAGCTCCTTCTTCCTTGAGAACCCTGTATTCCATCTAATAGCTGACTGTGAGCTTCCACCTCCATGTTTGCCAGGCATTGGTATAGTTTCCCCCGAGACAGCTATATCCGGGCCCTTTCAGCACCGTCTTGCTGGCATATGCTATAGTGTCGTAACAAAAACTGCATGGTACTGGTACAGCAACAGATCAATGGAATAGGATTGAAGACCCAGAAATGAATCCACACACCTATGGTCAACTGATCTTNACAGAGGAACGGATACAAAAAATTTGGTATATTTACACAATGGAGTACTACTCAGCTATTAAAAACAATAAATATATGAAATTCCTAGGCAAATGGATGGATCTGGAGGCCATCATCCTGAGTGAAGTAACCCATTCACAAAAGAACTCACATAACATGTACTCACTGATATGTGGATATTAGCCCAGAAACCTAGACTGAAATCTTAAAGCAATTTTGATGGGAATAAAATATTTGAAATATTAAAACATTTAATTCTTTCATTCTTGCTTAAGAAGTCATTAAAGTATTCATAACTTTATATTACAAGTTTCTTATAACTGGAAAATGATGTAGATGCTGGACTTCAAGTAAATGTTCTGTGCTATAGTATAAGGAGTTACAGTTTGGCTGTCTTTGTATTGGACTTGGGCAAAAGTATATGAAGCAATCATAATTATACCAGAAGCTGAATTTGTGCAGCAAGTAAACTCTGAAAATAGCAAAACACTAAAGAAATGCACTGATGGTTTATATTTTAAGTGATGCATTTGTATATTTATTTTTATGTCTTGTAAAAATGTTTTCTTTGGGAAAAAAATGAACTCATATCGCTGCCAAGTTGATCCGTAGGCTGTACACTGTTGACTTAACATGAAATGTGATATTCAAAGCTGAAACAATCAAGTAATTACTTAGAAAACCACCAATATCTAGGTTTTGAACCCGATATACAAAACATACTTGAATTTGAGTTTTATTCAAATGCCTTACTCAAATATTGGATTCCTGTGGCTCCTGAAATTGTCTTTTAATCTTCTGTGCCTCAGAATTTAACTCTATTAACAAGCAATTTTCATTTTATTTTTCATAGAGAAGCACTCTACATATTTCCCTCCTTACTTTCCCCTGGCCACCTTGACATTAAGTCAAAACTAATTATGTTCTAGAACCTGCAAGGTTGTTGACGTATGTTGTATCAGGTTGTTCCACTCATTCTGTGAAGTATTCAACAGAGAAATGAGTATACTGTAGTACTTCCAATGAGCACTGTTCCCATAGTCTCAGGCATTTGAATACTTGGTCCCTGGTAGGTGGCACTCTGCAGAGGTTTAGGTAGTACAGCCATGCTGTAGGAACTCTATCACCAAGGGTTCACTTTGAGATGAAGAGCTTTTGACACTAGCATTTGAGGCTGTGAGCTCTCTTTCATCTCTGGGCACCAGGCCTGCTTCTTGCCACCAGGATGAACTCTGAAATTCTAGACTCACATAAGCTCTTTCTTCTGTAAGTTGCTTTGGTCTTAGTGTCTTAGCACAGAAATAGAAAGGTGACTGGTACATATGTCAATGGTATCTGAGAACACTAATGGTTCTGCAGCTCAGCGCCCACAGCCTTCCTCCCACAAGCCTAACCCACCTGTCTTCATCATATCTGAGCAAATGCTTCCTGGCTAGAACAGCCCTAATCCTAACCTAACAGATTCCCTATCTTAGATGCCACCATTAGTCAACCTAATATAATACTTATCTGGACTCTCCTCTTTGTAATCATTTTAAATGACTTCAGATACACATAAGAGTTTCAAGAGCTACTTGACATGGGAGAATGAAAGAAGAGATTTGGAAACTTTTCATAGTGTAGTTTTCAGGATTAGGTTGCCTGAGACTGTATTTCAATCTGCATAGGCATGCTTTGTGATCTAGGATCTTACCAACATGTGCAAATATTTTATAAATATTGTACTTTTAAAATGTGCATGCATATGTATATGAGTATGTTCCACATATATACTATATTAAACTAAGGCTATAAAATAAAAGTTTTCAACTATGCTGTTTTAGTCTTCTAGATTAATTTACTTGTTGTTCTCCTCCTCCTAAAGAAGTCTTGCTTTTGTTTGTACTAGTGTGGTATTTCCAATGTAACACCATCCTTTAAACCCTGTATTTATGGAAGCAGACTATAATGTCAGATTAAGATGTCTTTTAGAGAGATGGAGACATCTACAAGTCATCTTTTCACTTAGCAGTTGACCTGCCTTTCTTCTTATTCATCTAGCCTAGTACTATTTCTATGGCTACACACAGGTAATTTGGCAGCAATTTACCTTTGGTAAATGTGAGGTGAACGGTAAAGTATCTGACCAACAGAGGTCTTGGTATTCTCTGGCCTATTCCTGAAAACTTGAATGCTCCTGAGGAGTGACTGGATCTGTACCAGGTCTCTACCCTCTTCTAGACAGGATAAAGTAATGTGCTTACTGAACTTCCGCCTAGAATTGCCCTTTATTTTTACTCCTAGTCCATGGAGACATTTGTAATCTTGACTGTAATGATTTATTTTCTTACCATACCCCACTCTTAGTACTAGCTTAAAGCAAATGGATTGCATAAAAATGTATCCCATCCTCACTCAACATTGTGCATCCTGTTAATGGTGCAATTCTATATCCACTGAGTTTTCATTAGACCACTAAGTGCAATTATCCATGTGAGCACATCAGAAAAAAAAAGACTCCCACTTCCTGTTGAATGAAAGAGAAGCTGACTTCTTATACAAATATGATGTTTAGCTTGAAGTTCAGGACATTTGGACATTAGCAACATTGGCCGTCCTTTCCATGCATCCCATCTGTGGCTTCTGAGATGACAACCTCCTCCCTAGATGTGCACAGTCACTTAGCACGCTGCCCTTCTAGCCCCAGAATGGGACAGTAGACATGCTAGGCATGAATCTAGGTGACCTTCATAGATCTCTGCACCCTTTAAACTTCTACCAGCTCTACCATTGTATGTGCTTGCCATTCAAGAATAAAGCACAAGTAGACAACACAGGATGTCCGTTTCACCAGAACTGCAGTCAACAACTCAGAGAAAAGAATGTGCTCTGGAGAGAGTGCGTCTGAAAGGCTGTTGGGGACAAGAACAAGAAGTGAAGATCACAATCAGCTGCGTGGAACCCAGAGCATCAGCCAGGGGCTCAGTGCTCAGGCCAAGGGAACCCAGAGCATCAGCCAGGAGCTCAGTGCTCAGGCCAAGTTGCTTAAACCGTTAAAAATAAATACAGCAAATCAATGCAGTGAGGAGCAGATGGTTTCCTTACAGTCCTAAGTCTCTGTTTCAATCTCCCGATGCCTCAGCTTCTAAGATTAACCTGCTTCCAAAGAGAGATCAAGGTTGATAATATCTAGAATGTTGAAATCCATTTTCCTAAGATATAACTTTGGTGTAAGTACAGGCACAAGTGTGAGGAAGAGTTTTGTAAATAAGCCACATTTTACCAATCCTTGATAGGCATCTTGTAGATAAAGCCTTCAGCAGTAAAAGTAAAAGATATTCTGGACTAGTAACATCTGAGTGAGGAGTAAAAATATGATCTTATAAAAGCAATTTTGGAAAGTAGCTGAGGGAAGTGTCTGTAAGGAAAAAAGCCAAAGGAAATAAAGTTACTGTGAAAATTTTATAAGTGCATATAACTTTATATATCCTGGCATGACAAAATGCTGATTAAAAAAATTCTCTCCTATTCCTAACATGCTTATTAAGAAAAGTCTGTACTGACATGATCTTCTGTAGGTAAACTCACCACTGATATTTAAACTATTTTAGACCTAATTGTTATCAAAATAATTAAGATAAATTTATTTTTAACACATTCTAGCTAATTGTGTACAAAGTACACTTAGGAACTCACCATCTGGATACACATATTACATACCTGGTTTATACTTCATCAGAAGGGACAGCCAGCTATCCTGGTTTCTGAAGTGTACTTTCAATTTAATTTATATAACAGCAACAGTTGTCCTAAGTATCTAGTGTGTAAGACTTTCTTTCTTGACTTGAGTGTTGTTGTTGTTGTTGTTGTTTTTCTCAACTTAGATTTTCAGTGTATTGTCTTTCTCTCTTGTTTAAATCTTTATTTTTATTTGACTGTGAATATTTGAGTATGTACAGGCATGTGTGTGTGTGTTTGCATGTTTGTGGGTATGTGTGTATGTGTGCATGCTTGTGTTTGCATATGTGTGAGCATGTGGTGGGTACACATGTATGGGCCAGTGTGCACCAGTGTGTTAAATCCTGTGGTTGATATTGTCTTCTTTGATTGTTGCCCACCTTATGTACTGAGACAGGAACACTCAATTTACACATAGCTCATTGACTTGACTTAACTGACTTGATCCATAATTTTCCCCAGGGGTCCTGCTCTCTGTTCCCTATTAAAAGATGGGATTGCAGGTGGGCCACAGTGCCTGCTTCATGTTTATGTGGCTGCTATTCAGGTTCTCATGTTGCATAGCAAGTGATTTAACCACTGATACATCTCCGTGGTTCTCAACCTTCACTTTCTTTCAGACACAGGTGACATAAGCACACACTTGCTAAGACAAACCCTCTCTTGAAGCTTGACTGTGTGCATTATAGGTGGAGTGGAGCACGATGTTACACATGTGATGGCATCTATACAAACAAGATTAGCATGTCTAATTTTAAATGATCATCCAGATTTGCCTATCTGAACCGAACTGACACTATTTGGGATTAAAAGAGAACAGATTATTTCCTGAAAGTTAGCTTAAATATACTGCTTTGTTGCCCGGTTTATTGGTTTCCTTCAGAAAAAAAAAATTCCTAGATCATTTCATCCAAATAATTGTATTAGTATGTTCTAGCTAAAAAAAACCGTCAATAAATATGATGATAATGCTAGAGGGTCTACTGAACAAGAGCTTCAAGATTCTATTCAGAGTGTTTTGTGCCTAAGTGCCTGCAGGCCCACAGGGATGATGGGGAGGGAGGGGAGGGAGGTAGTGACCTTTCAACCTGAATCCCACCTCTCATTACTGGATCAGGAGAAATGGACAACACACATTTTTTTTTTTTTTAGATATTTTCTTTATTTACATTTCAAATGCTATCCCCTTTCTTAGTTTCCCCTCCAAAAATCTCCCCAACCTACCCACTCCCACATGCTGACCCTGACATTCATCTATACTGAGGCATAGAACCTTCACAGGACCAAGGGCCTCTCCTCCCATTGATGACCGACTAGGCCATTCTCTGCTACATACACAGCTAGAGAAATGAGTCCCACCATATGTTTTCTTTGGTTGGTGGTTTAGTCCCAAGGAGCTCTGGGGGTACTGGTTAGTTCATATTATTGTACCTCCTATGGAGCTGCAAACCCCTTCAGCTCTTTGGGTTCTTTCTCTAGCTTCTTCATGGGGACCCTGTGCTCCATCCAATGGATTATTGTGAGCATCCACTTCTGTATTTGCCAGGAACTGGCAGAGCCTCTCAGGAGACGTCTATATCAGGCTCCAGTCAGCAACATCTTATTGGCATCTGTAATAGGGTCTGGGTTTGGTGGTTGTTTATGGAATGGATCACCAGGTGGGGTGTCTCTGGATTGTCATTCCTTCAGGCTCTGCTCTGAACTGTCTCTGTAACTCCTTCCATGGGTATATTGTTCCCCCTTCTAAGAAGGATAGAAGTATCCACACTTTTGGTCTTCCGTCTTCTTGAGTTTCATGTGTTTTGCAAATTATATCTTGGGTATTCTGAGTTTATGGACTAATATCCACTTATTAGTGAGTGTATACCATGTGTGTTCTTTTGTGATTGTGTTGCCTCCCTCAGGATGATCCTCTAGAACCATCCATTTGTCTAAGAATTTCATAAATTCATTGTTTTTAATAGCTGTGTAGTACTCCATTGTGTAAATATACCACATTTTCTGTATCCATTGCTCTGGTGAGGGACATCTGGGTTCTTTAAATGGACAACACTTAATGGCCTGCACAGTCCAGTCCATTGAGCCCACTGCTCCATTTCTATGAGGATATCTGGTGGGAAGAATAACCTCTAAAAATGTCAGCATCATCCTATGTATAGAGAAAGGCCATTGATTTGTTTGAGTTGATTCTATATCCAGCTACTGCACTAAAGCTGTTTATCAAGTTTAGGAGTTCTCTGGCGGAGTTTTTGGGGTCACTAATAGTCACTAACAGTATAAAATATCTTGGTGTGACTCTTACGAAGGAAGTGAAAGATTTGTATGACAAGAACTTCAAGTCTCTGAAGAAAGAAATTGAGGAAGATCTCAGAAGATGGAAGGATCTCCCATGCTCATGGATTGGCAGAATCAATATAGTAAAAATGGCTATCTTGCCAAAAGCTATCTACAGATTCAANCCTAGTTGGCCATCATTGGGAGGAGAGGCCCTTTGGTCATACAGACTCTATATGCCCCAGAACAGGGGAATGCCAGGGCCATTACGTGGGAGGGGGTGGGTAGGGGAGCAGGGCGGGGACGCGGGAGGGTAAGGGAAAATTTCTGGATAACATGTGAAATGTAAATGAAGAAAATATCTAATAAAGAGAAAAAAAATTTTAAAAAAAAATGTCAGCATCTTGTACTTGATGATCATGAGTATGTTATTTCATGGCAAAGGTTAAAAAGTTTAACACTAATGAAATTAAGATAGCTAATTTATTGACCATGGGATAAGAAACTATGCTGGGTTATTAAGGTGGGCCAATCATAAGCCTACACTCCCTAAATACACTAGCAGGGGACAAATTAAGGAATGGGGTGACAAACCAAAAATGCAGAGAAATTCTAGAAGCTTCAAAAGAAGAGATAATTGATTTTCCTTTTTTAAATAGTATTTTTATTTATTATTGGAGGGTTTCATATGATACATTTTTATAATTTTAATCCCCTCTTCTTAACCCCTCCTATTTCCATCATCTCCATCCTCATCTCTACTTTGGGTTCTTTTGTTTGTTTCTTCAAGATGGGTTCCAGTTTTTGTTAATCAACTACTTTTATGGGTGGGGATAACCCTGGAGTATGCAACCCCCCCCTACCAGGGATCATGCCATTAAAGAAAAATAAGTCTCCTTTTAACCTCAGAGCCTCCTTGTGAGGCTTGGACTTCAACATGCTCTTGCTAATTTCAGATTTCTGGGCTGGAAAGCTGTGACATTTTTGTTAAGACTCTGAAAACTTGCAATAGCAGTAATTCACCAACACAGAGACTTGGGAAGCAAGTCTGCTTCCATAGACACCTGCTGTCATGGGAATGTTAAACATCCTTTACAGCACAGTGATCTGAGCTTAATCCTTGGGGCTCATATAAAGGTGAAAAGAAAGAACTGACCCCATGAAATTGTGCCCTGACCTCCACTTGTATGCTATAGTGCATGTACCTATATATATTCATCATTGCACACAGCATACAAATATAACAGCAGTAATAATAAGAAGAAGAACAGTACTATTAAAACTAATTTCAAGGTTTTGTAAAACAATACAAAATAGAATGTATGTGATACAGACAATACCAGGAACAAAAGAGCTCTCTATCAGTGAGTCTGGAGTGAACAAACACTACATTATTGTTTGCTATATTAAGTCAATTTTTCTATACTTTATATTACATATATAGGTCTTACTTATAAAATGAAAAATATTTAATATGCAAATACTTGGACCCCAAATTTGTTTTAAGGCTGAAAACGGTATTCACCAAGAGCCTATGCATCTGCTCACAGAGTTTATTCTTCTCATCCTTACTATCCCCATTATCAGTCATGACTTCCTATTGTTTAGATGCTGTTTGCAAATCAGATGCCTCCTCCTTTATAAATATGTCATACTGGACCACTGTTATTTTTCACAATAACTGTCCATGTTCGCGGTAGTCCCACTGCCTGTGTAGGTGGATGTGAAAATATCTTGCCCTCATCTTTGACTTTGTCTCCTCCAAAAGATCTTTTTCCTCACACATCACTTACTCATGCTCCAAAGTTGTACTTTCCTATTCATTCATTTATACTTAATAATCCCTGTTGACACTCATTCATCATAACTTCAGTTTTATGGGCCCCACTTTATGGCATTTCATCCCAAGGCTTCCTCCAAGTCTACTCTTTGTGGTCGGAAGTTGTCCGTATTGGAATGTAACTTTAATTTTTCAAACCTTAATTTTAATAATGGCTCTCAGATGTTTTAACCTCCTTTGTAGCCCACCACTGACAAGAGGTAGTGGAAAAGAAAGGATAAAGGGGGAGTGGACCTGTTTAGAAAGGTTCTTTGGAGCAATTCCTGTCTGTGTTGTCTAGAAATTGGCAGTTCAGTTCACAGGTTAGCAGTGGCACATTGATCCACTTGCAAACACTTCATGGATGCACCAGCAGTTCAGTTGGGTAGAGTCGGCATAGCAAACAGGAAACAGCAATGGAGGTAGTACCTAGCAGAGACAACCAGGCTTCAGCCTCAGCTACAGCCTGCAGGAGGGACCAGGAGGAACATCAGGAGAAGTTCTCACCTATGCCTATCTCATGGGAAACAAAGATTAGAGACCCACAAGTGTTGCACATGTAGCTCTATAAGCAAACCTAGCTCAACCTCTATCATTGTCTGTTGATTACTAATAATACGCTCCAAATGTTACTTGTCTTCCACAGGTCTTGCCTCAGCATTTGCACCTATCTCAATTGACATCACTCTTCCAATCAGCCTCAGCCCATGGAATCTCCAATAAACTGCAGCAAGCATCAGAAGGTTTTTGTTTTGTTTTGTTTTGTTTTTTTGGTGCATTTCTCTCTATGGAGTCCCAGTAAATACAGCTCAATGATGCAATATAAGGCAGAGCAATACATCCCTGTCATTAGTGAGGAATCCTTCATCACGTGTCCTTTTACGTGCTTGCTTTAGCAGAACATCCTTTCTCCTGTGTCTACCTCAACTAAACATTCGTTCATGAGTCTGCCTTAGTCTTTCACCTGAGTTCACTTCAGGAAAAGACTCATTCATGTGTTTGCCCCAGCAAAACACCATCCAACACAACTGACTTTCCAAACCCCCCTTAAGTTTCCACTTCATTGGAACTTGGTCCTCGGGTGTTTCTCAGTATTACAGCACTTTTCTGGCATGCCCTAGGTCCTTAGTTCAAAGGGGATGCTTTGGGGACTGTTTTTTGGACAAGGGAGATACCCTATCATGATGACCGCTTTCTAGGAGCAGTCTGTGACCAATAGCTGAGGGAGGCCCGTTGCTCTAATTTCAAGAATCTCCGAAGGGACATCCTAAGGTAGAGCTTCCTAACAGATCAACCACGGCCTGTGGCACAGCTCAACAGTGCTGCCTGCCCAGTGATACTCTCCTTCCTACAACCCACATCATTCACAAACTTCCCCTGCCACTCTGAGAGTTTGCTGAACAACTCAGTAGTTTTAGTGACCTTTATTTCTAAATCTCATATTTTGTGAATAAAACATTCAGGTTAATAATACCACTAAGGGCTAAAAGTCAATGATATATAGAATAATTAATTGTATTAGAGCTCAGAGGCTGTAATGTCAAAGATATTTACCAGAAAACCAAAATTAAGATAAAAATTACTTATTTGAATAAATTAGGAGATGGCAGAGATAAATTGTCTTGATAAGCACTATCAGGGCTGCCAAGGTAAATTATTTGTATAAAATGTTTTACAGTGGCAGAAATATATAGGATGATTTTATCATTGAGATTTTTTAACCAATTAATATTAACTGTATGGAAATAAGATTTTAAAATATATACCTACACTATTATCAGTTTTGCAGCTTACCTTTCTTCTCAGCCTTTGACAAAGGAAACATATCATTTTATGGCTTGGATGTATTTTCAAAATCAACTTTATTTTAAACAGGGCAAACCTCACTTCTGCTTCCCCTGGCACAAAGCATTTTTCAAATGTCCAAGTCTTTCTCTCTTGCCATGAGTCATGTAGCTGTAGTGCGAGGCTCTATCGACTGATTCTATATTGAAATTTTTCATTCATTGGGCTTTAACTATGAACTCTGTCTTTGTCAGAAAGACACTTTAAAAACATCACTAATGGGCAAGGAATCCATATCTAGACTTTTAAAATAAGGCTGAGAAATTTCACAAATATCAACTAAAGGTGAAAAATTGGACTCTCATACAGATTCAATTTTATTGTCCACTCAACTAGAGCTTTTTATCATAGCAGGGTGTTCATCTGGGCTTAAGAGTCTCAAGTCACTTCTTTCAGGTTATTGTTCAGTATCTCTGCATTTTTATTTAGTGCTAAGTATTCTCCTGTGGATTCCATTGACTTAGATGTGGTGCATTCTTACAGCTATTTCTGAGAAGCTCATTCCTCTCCCCTCCAGTTTTAAAGATTTCAAGGCAGTGTTGTACTTTTGTTGTTGATGATGATGATGATGATGATGATGATCTCTCTGCAAACTTCTCAATTTAAGTGACCCATTCTTGTTAACCTTAATATTATGACCATAAACTACTCAGGTTAATGATTAATATTGATGTATAAAAAGCTAAGATTGTATTTCTACTTCATAGTGGTGTGCTCTTGTGTTTAATTAGCACAGAGTTGAAATCTGTGATGTCAAAAATCTTCAACAGAAACCAAATATAATGTGATTAAGTTTTAGCTCAAAGACTTGGAACTTAGAAACCCTAAAGAAATAAGATATATAATATCTAAGGTCATTAGGTATTTGGATTATTGTAATTATTTTGTTACTTGTATGCCCATATCTGGAGGAAAGGAGAACTCTAGGAAATTAAGAGACTGTTAGTAAAGAAATGCTTTAGAAGTATCCACTGTGGAGATATTCTTCATTGGTTGCAGAGTTAAATCAAATCCACACAATACATACAGGGATTTCCTAAAGCCTCAGAAGGCTGCAACTTAAACCAGAATAATCTAAGGGGGAGCTCTATACCTTGATACACAGAGAAACAAACATGTCTCTATTTGACCACCTGAAACAAAAAATAGCACAAGAGACCCCAAAGTTAGCTTTTCATTGAGCAGGGAAGAGTAAATTTTACAATAAAGAGAAAAAAATCTTAGCTCAAAACTACATGGAGAAAAAATATAGTTTAATAATTTATGATATTTATCATAGCATTCAGAAGAGAGAAAAAAGAGCTTGACTAGGAAATCATTAAGTGAAGGCTATTGGGCATCAATAATTAGAGCTCTAGATCCCCCTCAAAAATGCGCTAGGCAAAACCTGACTATCTAGGTATTAACTTTCAAATTACTCAACGCTAGAAAAGGTAAATATTTCTTGTCCAAATGTCAAAGGTTAAATATTTGATGGCAAATAGGCTTAATTCTGTCTCAGATGACATGGAGTCATTCAGATGTAATCTTTGAGTTTAGTCTTTTACACAGTAAGCACAGTTATTGGATCACCCAAACCATGTGTTCTTAATTCAGTTGGGGCAGTTTGACTTTCTAAAAATAAAGATGACTATATATGAGCTAAACAAGAAGAAATCTGAGTAGAAACAAAGTTAGGCTACAATTATTCTGGGAAGATGCTAGGTACCATCCAATAAGCTGCTCATTCTGTCACACAGCTTTTATATTAATTATAACTGAGCATCATTTATACAGCCATCGAATCCATCATTCCTGCTATAGGGAGTAATCACTACTACGCAGAAAGAGATGTTGGGAACTTGGGAACAGCATTAGCATGCAAAAAATGCCTTTATTATTATTTCAGCATAAACTATTTAAATAATTTGTTTTAAAGGAAATTTTTCATCATAAATTTGACATTATTTTTTTTTCAATTGTGCATTGAGAATAATGAATCAATCAACAAAACAGTTCACCATTGCTAATCACTGACAGAATGACATATTGGGCTGTATTTAAAGAACGGTGTACCATTTATAAAACAGGATTTATGGAGAGTTTGTTACATTCTGACAAAACAAATGCCAATAGAATACATGAGGAAATAATTTCTACCATCCTNGACTCCCAAGGTAGGAGCTAGAGAAAGTACCCAAGGAGTGGAAGGGGTCTTCAACCCTCTAGGTGGAAGAATAACATGAACTAACTAGTTCCCCCTGCGCTCATGTCTCTAGCTGCATATATGGAAGAAGATGGCCTAGTTGGCCATCATTGGGAGGAGAGGCCCCTTGGTCATACAGACTCTATATGCCCCAGTACAGAGGAATGCCAAGGCCATTACGTGGGAGGGGGTGGGTAGGGGAGCAGGGCGGGGACGTGGGAGGGTAAGGGAAAATTTCTGGATAACATGTGAAATGTAAATGAAGAAAATATCCAATAAAGAGAAAAAAATGAAAAAAAAATTCTTCATTTGTAAGATCAATGTCTCCGTTCTTTTATATAAACAACAAAGGTGCCATTACCCTGTAATTAAAAAAAATCAGTGTAAGAATACTTGGTGAATGAAATGATAAATGCACTCACTATATGTGGGTAGAGACTCTAAGAGAGTGATGCTATTCTATATGGCAATATGAAGAAAGTATAAAAATAACCAAGAAATGGGCACAAAGTCTATTCTGTATCCTGAAGTGGAGGATATATTGTTTTTCTATGTGACAGGGTAACATCATTAAATCTGATGAGTAATGTTATATAGTACACACCAACAGTTCTGTCCACATACACTCACTAAGCAGTAGTGAAGTGGGTACAACAGGACAGACATTGCTGGATATGCCAGGCACTCACTCAGTGCTGGTAAGTAGTGCATAGGGTGGATAATATTAAGTACCGGAAGCTAGAGGAAGTGAGCAGTATCAGTAGGCAATGTGAGGTATCAAGATCAGTAGCAGTTTGCCAATAGGTGAGGGAATTTTATTTATTCTAAAGCAGGAGCCCTCATGGATTCATTATGTCTGAACTTCAACCCTGATACAAGGTGTGGATGTAGATTAGAAGGAATCAGTTCCCGTGGAACTGGAAAAAGGATTGGTGCTACAACTGTGGTAATTTACACAAGAAATATCATAGGAAGTTATCATTTTGAGTCTAGACCCAGTATTACATGGTTTCACCAATCACTTGCCACTCATGAGAGCAGTTTCTATATTTGGCAAACCTCCAGAGGCTCAGAGAATCCCCGACAATTAGTCTCACCTGCAATGAGAACATTAGGGACATCAGTGGCTGCAGTATGGTTGACATGGAGTAATACACACATCAGAGGATCAGATAACTGTGCTAAATGAAGTAAAGATGCCCTGTTTGTTGGTTCAGAAATCCAAGTTCCTCTGGAAGTCTCAAAGTGAGAAATTTAAACTTGAGATTAAGGACAGCAAGTACTGACAAATAGCTTGAACAATCTCTTAGTCTGCAGAAAAACCATGTGTCTTTCTCAACACAAAGCACCTGTAGTATCTCTTCCTTTCCATAATGATCCCAATGAAATAATTTAATAGTATGCACAATAGAGAAGAATAATTATTACTCTCAATTGAAGTGATTATGAAATTCTAGGCCTCTACACAGCAAATGTTTAGTAACTATTATTTAATGTAGAAAATAAATATACATTTTTATCTAAATGACTAGTAAAGTGATTATATATGTGTATACGACTTGGAAATCATATTTATCATAATGCAATTCTATGCATATGTCATTGATTGAGCTCAAATAGAAAATTCACGAAGAGGAAGAAGAGATAAAATACTTGAAATATGCATATATTGGAAATGTGGCAGACCCTAATTGAGCAATTCGTAGGCTGTATGCCTTTGCATTATGCTGTCTACATACATTAAACATGACAAAACTGTCGGTATCACTAATCCCAGAGATAATGTGTGCAATGTTGCATGTCATTCAACTGATGAACAATTGGCAGGTAGCTTTTATAATAGCAAGATGGCTTCTTGTATGGGATGTGTTGATTGCTTTTGTCAGTCCCTTTTGAAATTTAACAGCAGTCATAATTGGAGCTGTAAATCTCTTCTAACTATAATTAGATTACTATTTATACCCATTGTCATTTTTTTTAAAACAGCTTGAGACTCCACTGTGGAGTTAGGAAGACTGGGGTGGAATGGAGAGTAATGCCGTAGCTTTAAAGCAATAAATGCTGGTAAAATTTATCTGCATATACATTTGACAATTTCAATACCAAGCCCCAAGGAAATTATTTTTAAAAAATGGTTCCAAGAATCTTTACCTTTTGGGAGGGATGTATAGTCTCCCAAAGGAACAGATCTTGTTTTGACTTAGACTTCTACAATAAACCCATACTCAATTGTTATACCTACACACATGGGTAAACACTACAAGGCTGGAAAACTCATCATGAGAACTGAGCTATAACTTAGCATCTCATTAGTTCTCCACCACTCCTTAAATGAAGCTTTTGCCAACTCTGTAATCCAGTGAGAATATATTACATAACAGAAATAAATTTCTCACTTAAGGTGCTATAAGTTGCTAGAGGCAGGAAGGGACTTTTCAACTTTTTACACTTTTGCCCTCACCCTTCATACATAGGTTAAATCAATAAAGCCAGTGGCACCCAGGTTGCTTTCCCATTCAGGAACTTTAAAATGCCCAATGGCATTCTAAATGTAGATGAGAAATAAAATCGGTGCAATCTGACACTTGGGAAGTTTTACTAACCATTCACCTTGCCTCCTTGCTTAGAGCCTTGAATGCAGTACAGTCCACTTTATCCTCTTAAGCACGGGATCAGGAAGCAAGGCCAAGTAGAATCATATGTTGATCCATCCAGAATCCAGCTTTGCTCAGTAAGGAATGGAAAAACAGAGAAATGACTACACTGAAGGGGAACCCAGTAAGCATGGGATGCCGACTCCATCCTCAGGAAGCCACGGGGTCTGAGTGCTCAGGAAAAGCACACTAGTTGCTCTTTTGTCATCCTTTGATGACATTTTCCTATGAGAAAACTATACTAGATGATCTTTATAAAGCATATTCTAGCTATAAAGCCTGATTAGTATCTTTAAAGCTAATTAGCTCACATGCCCAAGTAAACTATACCACTATTCTAGCTGGTTTTTCTCTCTTTTTAAAAATATGCTACCTACTGACAAAGCTTCCCCATACTCCAGCAGAATAGAGTTTCCAAATACATACATTAAAAACGGTATTTAGCTCTTCCTATCTTCTCTCCTTTCTCCCTGCCTTTCTACAATAAAGCTCTAAAACCAAAAAAAAAAAAACAGTATTTAATAAAATTACTAGAAAAGAAGTATTTATGAAAATATGATCTTGTAAAGTGAGTATTTTCTTTTGCTCATCTTTATATATTATCTATTTATCATCTGTCTTGCTTACCAAATTTATTTTTGATACAAGGTCCACAATGTAGTAGTTCTGGTTAGCCTATAACCCACTGTGTAGACCAGGCTGGCCTCAACTCACAAAGATTGGCCTGCCTCTGCCTCTTAAGTGTTTAGATTAAGAGTGTGCGACACATCTGGATATCATCTAATTTAGATATCCCACCAACATGAAAACTACAACAGCTTCTAGAAAACACCAATCTGTGTTCACATGCAAATATCCTACAATTTAAAAGAAATCAACACCAAAACTGATGCAAATATAATTAAGCACACTTTACATCAAAATAAACAGAAAGAGCCAAGAAATTGGGGGAAAGTGTAATACAATTCACTGATGATAAAAGTAATGAAGATTTAATCACTATATAAACATATAATAATCTATTGTATTTCAAGTGTTTTCAATATTATTTTTAGTGAGAGGGTAGAGTTGATATTCTTGTGCTCCTTAAACTTCCTAGAAAACTCACAATTTGTATTTCTCAGAGCAACAAGTAAATCTACTGGGTAGAAAAATCCTTCATTTTGCAAATAGTGTTCTACATGCCTGCCCTCAAATGATTGCATTTAATGAAACTCAGGAACACTGACAACATATATGGCACTTAGAGCTGTCCCAAAATCCATGTGCCACCAGAAATGCATAGCCATTAGAAAACCAGTACAATAGGGGAATGAAATGCCTCTGGTGTTTTAAATAACATAGAGGTAGAGTCTGGTTTATAACTCTAGTAAACTTATACTCAACATTAGTGAAGCACTTGATAAAATCGCTACCTTTGTGGGGCAAAAGAAAGCAGTAGATTCTCTGACATCTGATGATGCAGATAACCTGAGATATTGTTAAATAAAGCAATGTTACATAACATTATGTACCCAAGGCATAACTGATATAATCTCATTTAAATATGAGCATTTTTATAGGAAAAACAAAATACTTACATGTTTATTTAGAGAAAAATTTTAACTATGAGAAGAGAAAGTTTTATGAAATTATTGTATGCTTTTCTTGTTGTTTTAGGCATGTGGTTTTAGTAATTGCATTATATGTATAGTGAATGCTGAGTTTAAAGGAATTATAGCAGAAGACTCACTGAGCTAGAGAGTGTTGGAAAGCTAAGAAAATTTGGATGTCATAAATCAAAGAAAAAATAGCTTTACATATTTTTTACAAATTATGATTTTCCATTAAAGAGCTAATATGTATTCAAAAAAAGAAAAAGTGAAATCTACACCCCTTACTCAGACACACACAAACATATACACATTCTGCTACACCTGAATTCATAACAGTAGTAGCTGTTGATATTCAGTACGTCCAACAGAGGATACTGCATGATCTCTTGGTACCACCTTTGATTAGGAGATGAATATTAACCATGAAGCATTTTTTTTTTCATTTCTATGGAAAGATCAAATTCAACAAGATTATTCCAGAATTTGTTATGGTTAAAATTACTCTCCAAGAAGCAAACAACCTAGGGATATATAACTCATCTTCTCAGTAGATACTTTGTCCTTCTCTTTGGCCTTTACTATAGAGTTAGATTTAGGGATATGAGCACTGTACCCAGGTATGCCCACAAGGGGGTTTTCAACTGTTATAGGAAAGGAAGAATCTTAAATTTGCAAACCAAAAAAAATCTAGATTTCTAATTTGTCTTTGTTTATGTTGATTAATCAAACCAGTCAAACTCTATAAACCTTGGTGCTTCTTACACACCTTAGGAATGATAGTTCGTCATTTGATCAGCTCTGTTTCAAAGCACCCATGCCCCAAAGATTGCTTTAAATATTCAATCTTTTCATTTCTTTGATTGACTAGGCTACCTCTGGAAATAAAAAAGGAAATGTCCAGAGGAAAAATGTCTTAAAATACTTACCATATAGTAAAGACTTTGTAGTTCACAAAAAGGTATTTCTCCCCAGGACCTCTAGTAAAAATAGGTCTAAGTGCATCCTCTTCTACTGAGTCCCAAGCAAACAGTATAATTAAGGAAAGGGGATCCAGTGACAGACAACTGAGGCAAAGGCCACCTCCACTCCAATTGTTAAAGGACCCACATGAACCAAACTGCACATCTGCTACAAATGTATATTGGCTCTATATCCACTCCCTGCATGCTCTAAGGTTGGTGGTTCATTCTCTGTGAGCTCCCATGGGACCAGGTTACTTGACTCTGTAGGTCGTTTTATAGATGACACACATTTTAAATACATGAATTCTAGAATACCCTCTGGAACAAAAGAGATGACTCACTAATATAAACTTCTGGTACACAGATTGAGAACCTGAGTTAGCATCCCCAGAACTCACATCAAGCACAGAACCTTCAGGAATGAAGGTATGGGAAAAGAGCCAAAACCTGTTGAGGTACTTATGAAGGGTGGAGGAAATACAGAATGAGTAATAGAAGAAGGCAGTTACAAATATCAGCTAAGGCTATGTGACCATTTGTATATATTAGGATTATAATTGACATGAGTTTGCCTGTCATTTTTTTTTTGTTGTTAAGAATGTGTTTTAACAAATATTTGTGTTTTCTTTACTTGATTTCTTTACAATGTGATATAACATCAATTAAGGGAATATCAATGGTATTCGTATTTGAAACTTAAGATAAAAAAATATTTCTCTTCAAAGGACTATTGTTACCTATTCTAATAGTGGATGTGTTTGCAATTGCACACGGATTAATTATACTGT